>PVJC01006024.1:0-56615 GCA_004026665.1 Murina feae | reverse complement strand
TGCGCGCACCTCCGTACCTCTGTACTTTGCTTCCGCTGCTGCTCTGAGTCTCAGACTCTTCTCTGGTTGTAGGATTTTCACTCAGCCAGCCGTCCTGTGGGTGCGAGTGGTGTCCGTGTGTTCTTTTCGTGGTTTTTCTGAAATAGTTGTTCACAGCTGCATATGCGGTGTCTACCCTATGCCGCCATCTTGTTTCTCCTAATTAACGTTTTTAAAAGGAGTCAAGAGCATACAATGGAGTAAAAACAGTCTCTTCAATAAATTTTGTTGGGAAAAATGGACAGGTACATGCAAAAAAAAAAAGGAACCAGATCAGCAACTTACACCACACATAAGAATAAACTCAAAATGGTTTAAGGTCTTAAATTTAAGTAATAAAACCATAAAAATCCTAGAAGAAAACTTAGCCATTAAAGCTCAGACATCCCCCATAGCAATATTTTTGCAAATACATATCCTAAGGCAAGGAAAAAAAGAAGAAAAAATAAACAAATGGGACTATATCAACCTAAAAAGCTTCTGCACCCCAAAAGAAACCATCAACAAAATGAAATGGGACCCCATTCTATGGGAGAACATATTCACCAATGATATATTGACATATTTGATAAAGGATTAATTTCCAAAATATATCAATAACTTATACAACTCAACATCAGGAAGACAAATAATCCAATTAAAAAATGGGCAAAGGGCCTGAATAGAAACTCCTCCAAAGAGGACATACAGCTGGCCAATAGACACATAAAAAATGCTTATCGTCACTAATCATCAGAGTGATGCAAATTAAGACCAATTAGGTATCACCTCACATATGCCAGAACGGCTAACATCAATAAATCAACAAACAACTGCTGGCAAGGACGTGGAGAAAAGAGAATCTTAATACACTGCTGACAGACTGATGCAGCCACTATGAGAAACAGTATGGAGTTTCCTCAAAAAATTGAAAAAGGAACTGCCATTTGACCAAGCGATCTCAATTCTGGGAATGGATCCTAAGAATGCAGAAATACCAATCAGAAAGAACATGTGTACTCTATGTTTTTAGCAGCATTATTTATAATAGTTAAGATCTGGAAGCACCCCAAGTGCTCATCAGTAGATGAGTGGATAAAAAAATGTGGGACATTACATAATGGAATACTATGTGGCTGTCATAAAAAAAAAAAAAAGGATCTCTTACCCTTTGCAACATCATAGATGGACCTGGAGATTATTATTTTGAGGAAAATAAGTCAGTCAGAGAAACATAAATATTACATGATCTCACATGTGGAATCTAATGAACAAAATAAGCTGATGAACAGAATACGTCCAGAGGCATGGATAATGGAACAGACTGACAGATAACAGAGGGAAGGGGAATCTGGGGATAGGAAGAGATTAGCCAATGAACATATACACATATGTGCATAGCCCATGGACACAGACAATGGTGTGGCGAATGCCTAGGATTGGTTCAGGGATGGGCGAAGTGGGTCAATGGAGGAAAAAATTTGAGACATCGGTAATACTGTCATCATTAAAAATGTAAATTAATAAAGATAAAAATAAATTTGAAAACATGCAGAGATTTAAAAATATGTAACAAAGGAAAAAAACCTTATAGACACAGACAATAATATGCTATTTGCCTTAGAGAAGGGGGATTGGGAGTGGTAAAAAAGGGTAAAGAGGAATAAATGATGATGGAAGGAGACTTGACTTGGGCTGGTGAGCACACAATACAATATACAAATTATGTATTATTGAATTGTATATCTGAAACCTATAAATTTTATTAACCAACGTCACCCCAATAAACTTAACAAAAATTTTTAATAAAGAAAATAAAATTACATATATTTCCAGGCAGAAAAAGACAAGTGCTACATCTTATCTCTTATATATGCAATTTAAAAAAGTCAAACTCACTCACAGAGATAGGAAAAAAAAAATGTGGTTGCCAAGGGATGAGGTGAGGCAGGGGGGAAATGGGGAGAGGTTGGTAAAATGTGCCAACTTTCAGGTACAGGATGAATAAGGTCTCAAGTCCTAAGAGAAAAACAGGTTACTATACTTAGTAACACTATGATGTGATTAAAATGACGTAACAAAAGAGCAGAGTTTAAATGTTTTTACAAAAATAATAATAATGAGCTAAATAGGTGAGGTGATGGATGTGGGAATCTTTCCACAATGTATACATATATCCAATCACCACAGTGTACGCTTTTAATATCTTAAAATTTTAGTTTTCAATTATGCCTCAATAAAACGGAAGGAAATGCATATGCATGTCTCATTTGCGCCTCACAGGTCATTTCTCATGACCTTCACTGCTGGAGACACCTAACACTTGGAGAACGGAACGTGGGAGGGGAAGCAGTCTGTAGAAGGAAAGCAAGGACAAGGTGTCACAGGAATGAAGGTGGGTCCGGGCCCTTCTCCAAGGCACTCACCTACACCAACTTGAGCACACGTGGGACCTCATAGTGTGCTACCTGTTTGAAGGAGAGGGCCTTTCCTTTTCAACAGGGTGAGCACAAAGGCCAATCATAAAATGGAACTTACAGGGGACAGCCCTTGAGGATTTTGCTGGGTAAGTTCAGGCAGGAAGAGGACTTGAGGAGAACGTGTTTTCTGATGGGATGCCCTTTATGAAAAAGCAATTTCTATATATTTGGAAAGGCTATGGCTCTAATTTAATAGTTTAGGATCTCCTCTATAAATGTCTTGCCTTTTAAGAACAAAATGGTTAATAACATCTATGCACAGATTTTTTAAAAATCACTGCAATCAATGCAGCAATTGTTTTTATTTTTTTACATTTCTAGTATTAATCAAAATAGATATAATCTATTTTCAGTGAAAATAGAAAGGTGTTAAAGTTTGAAAGAACTTATTTTTACAGAAAAGAAAACTGAGCTCCAGAAATGGAAAAAGGGGAGAAAATTAAAACATCTGTGAGGCAAGGCCCAGACAAGGAATTTCACAATCAATTCAATCCTTCCCTGTGGTCTGTGTGTAGCATCATCTCAGAGGTAAAAGCAAAACCAAAACTGGGACGCATAATGATGTCATCTAGACAAACACCTGGGTGGCTGGCATAGCCAAGGACAGAACACAGGGGTAGGCTCAGCTTTATGCTAAGTTAATGTTTTCAGAGTCCACAACGAATGCATAGATATATATCACCTTAATTTTGAATCCAATGAGAAATGTCTAATTTATTTGGGGGTGGGGGAGTGAAAGGGAGGGATTACCAGGATATCTGAGAGTTTAAGGGACATCAGTAACTTCCACTTCGTTGAACCTCTGGATATATTAAAACATGAAGGTACATTAAAAGAGTGTCGTAATACATTGTATTTGTTAACATTCAGCAAATTAGCAATTACAAAAATAAAATGAAGTATATTATGCTATTCGCAAGTTGGTCCAGGACCTATGAAAATATTGACTTTTTATGTACTGGAGGAGGTATGTATAGTGTGTTAATCGGATGAGGTTTAAAGAACATCTTTTAATTCTGTATCTCAGTGACTAAATAAATAAGTTCATTTGGAGACAAAATCAAAAGTCTAAATTTGAAGCCTAGACTAAATGATCTTCCCTGTCACTTGGTGATAATCCCCTTATCAGCATTCTTCAAGGCTCTGCGCTGCTGAGGAAACCACCTCCAAGCCCAACTATGGGGAGGGGTTGTCCTCCAGAGAGTCCTGTGGTTTTGACCTTTGCCCCAGCTGCTGCCTTTGGGTTAAGTTCACTCCAGCTGTTATCTGCTCCACTTTCAGCCTCTTCCCCAGGTCCTGCTATCGCACCTCTGCTTCTGCGTAATTGCCAGTGACCCTAATGTCCGTGCTTTGCTATCAGGGCACGGATTGCCCTCTCTCTGATATCTGCTACTGCAAAGCAGTGCTGCAAGTAAAAAGAAAGAAACAGCTTAGTAGGGCTAAGGGATGCCTTCTGGGCCAGCGCCGTGCCAGGCAGTGGGCATCCTCTGGCTCACAGGCTCTTACCAAAGGCCCACCTCTGGATGGCAGAAGCCCCCCACCTCCTGCCCCATTGCTGTGCACAGGCATCCATGCAGGTGGTTTCCAACACCAAAGCCAGCTTTGGGGTGCAGGTGCTTCTGGAACCTGGGAAACAGGAAACCTGGAATATCAGTTCCTTCCAGGGAGAGCCCATGTGGGTCAGGACCCCACCCCTCAATAGGTTGCTCTGTAGGAATTCCACAACGACTTCCCCACACATCCCTTGGGAATGCCATCATGCCCAGCACACTTCTCTCACCTCCTGACCTAAGTTCAGTGGAGTGAAGCCGAAGGAGGCAAAGCCTGAAGATCCTTTCAGCAGTGGCGTGCCATCTGCCCTCTTTTTGGGACCAGAGAGCCCAGGCAAGTGGACTACAGAGTGCTAATCATACGCTAATAAATAGTTATAGAAGATGAAAGCGTTCCCTCTGCCTCTAATCACTTCCAGACCCAGGTTTTGAGGAAATAATCCTCATGGGGAAGCTACCCTCCCTGGCCACCAGCACATGAGCCTCAGTGATATTCTGTATGACATTTCCAAGTGAGCAAACAACGTTGCTTGTAATACCCATTTTATTATGGCAACCTGATGCGCTCAGTATCTGTGCTTAAACACTTGCAGATTTAATTGAACTCGCCTTTTCCAGGCTCATGGGATTAACTGCAGCAGCTCTGTCTGCCCCGTTCCCAGGGCATACTTGTCTGCAGAGCTTCTGTTTCTAGGGCCACATTCCTGATCTTCTCAGACTCTTCTGCATTAGAGGCAGGCTGGCTGCAGGTCCCCTGCTGTTGCATACCTCAATGCAGAGGGACAGAAGGTATGTGAGGCCATGCCAGGCCAGACCAGGCTGCCCAGGCCCCAGCAGGCACAGCAGCACACCAGCCTGCAGGCAAACCCTCCAGACTGTTTTTGTTTTCAGCACGATTTTTGCACACTCATTTTACATGATGCACTAATAGGGTTGGAATGGGTGTTTGGAAAAAAGCAGTGGCATCTGTCATCTCTGCTTCACCAAGACTCCAGCTTGGAACCAGGCCCCTGGTCATGCATTTCTTCCCATTGGCTGGTCCAGTTAGTGATGGCTTGGCTCTGCAGCACACGGTAGGTTCAGCGGGGTGGTCCTTAAGCTTTGCTTTTGAGTCAATCTCCACAAGTCAAACTAAGTTCCTCAGTATCACAAAATAGATCTTAACATTTGCAGGAGAAAAAGAAAATCACACTAACAGTCAACCACCCAAACCACACAATGCCAAAGGCAAAGACAGATCGCTATTGTAGCAGCAAATCATGCAGATGTCTTGGAAGTTACAGATTCCTCTTCCCACACTGTCCATGAAGCAGTAAGACCCTAGGAGAAGAGCCATACATACATCTAGAAAACTTCACCTGTGTTGGTGCTGGACCCTAATCCACACAACTCAAGTATGCAAAATTTCCTGTTCTCAGTACTTCGCATCAAAATCCTACATCACCATCTCTCTGTTGAGGGCTGGTTTCCTAAATTTTAATTCATCCTGAATACTGTGGGTAGGTTATTTTTCTAAAATAGAGTTCTAATCATGTCATGCAAATCTAATTGTATAACCTTCCCTGTTGCTCCTACCACACACACATAAACACACACACACACACACACACATACACTACATGCACACTCTTCCATAACATCTCATCATCCATAGGATGTAGTTCAAATACCTTGATTTGAGTTATAAAGTTAACCTTGACCTGGCCATTGCCAACTTTTTCTGCTTCGGCTTTCTCTTTAATGCAGCTGGGTTTGCTTGTTTGTTTGCTTGTTTGTTTTGGGGTATGTTTTTTCTTTACTCAGGTTTATTAAACTCTGTTCTTGCTGACACTTCTGGGTTTTGATTTGCTCTTCTGCATTTCTGGAATGCTTCTTTCTTCGTGTAATCTAATTAGCTACTGTCTGTTCTCTGGATTCTAAATGCCACATTCTATTTAAATCCCTCTGTTCTATGTGTTCATAGTACCCAGGAGTTCTTATTACATCTTAAACACCTTATCTGCTTCAAGAACTGCATATCCACCTTGTTGCCACTGAATTCCCAGTGCCTAACACTGTGCCTGGCTCACCTGAATAATTATAACAGCTCTCACACAGGCTGTGCCTAGCACGTAGGGAGTGAGTGCATGGTAAATTTTGGTTGGATGGTGGGCTTAGTAAGAGAATGGAGAATTGATGGGTCTTTGTTTCCCATTACAGGGAGCCATTTGGTAGAAAGTGTTTTTCCACAAAATCCTGTAAATGCTTTTACTTTACTTATTTTCTGCTTAAAGTTCCCATAACCATGACGTCACAAACAGCTGCTCAAGTGGTTATCCATCCATATAGCAGAATTATGCTCAGACTTGTTCTTGTTGATGGAATGGCTATCCGCCAACCTCATCATCATCTGGGTTGAGGGTTGGAGCAGATGGCGTACTGTCCGTTCAGATGTGACCGACTGCAGAGATACGAAATAAGTTTGGAATAATTATGGAATTAGAGGCCATGGAATTTTGTTATGTTCTCTCACCTAAAAAGTGGTGGCAATGGAGGTAAATTTTTAATTTTATACAATTCTGTATTTATTTCTTGGGCTGATGGAAAGTCTATTTAAATGTTTATGTGATATATCACCTATAGGTTCATAGTCAAATTGAACTACCTCTGCATAGTAGAAACATAGATCTTCATTTTTTTGGAAGTAGTCACTTCAAAATATGGAAGAAAAGCATGATTATCATCTATTGACCTGTTCAATTCAGGTCTATGACAGCATCAATTTCCAGGAAACTGATGCTGTTTGAGATAAATTAACTCAATTTCTACTTCCCTTCTAGACCAAACTAGAACAGGACCCACCTTGACCCTCTTCCTTCCTCTAGTCATCACTCCTCCTTCACAAAACTAATTCCTCCACTTACACACTAGATCCCACCTCACCATTGTATCCAGTTCCTCACTTCACCCTCTCTGTGGGGTTTTTCAACCTCGTCCTGCCCATTCTATTCTTTCCTCAGCCTACAAGAATGATAAAAGCTTCATGGATTAAAAAATAATAATAATTTTTAAAATGCACTAGGTAACCTGCATTAGCTCCACCCTGGGGCTTTGTGAGGCCCTGCTGCACCCAGCTTGTTCATGGCTGTGAGCTCTGCCAGCAGCAGCCAGCCTGGGCCTGTATTGCAGTCTTTCTGGAAAACTGTCGAGGAATTCCAGGCAAGCTTAGGGAGTGCCGGAAACACACAGGGAGAGACTTGGCTATGTGGCTTTAGGGCAAGGCGATTTCCCTGTGCCCAACCATTGTCACCATTCCTGTGCTGGCCCCTCTGCTCACATGACATGAGCCTGGAGAGTCTCAGTAGCTCCACCCTGGCAACCCCCTGAAGCCTCATTCTACCCAGCTTGTGTAGTACTGTGAGCTTTGCCAAAGGCAGCCAGCTGGGGCTTGCTTTATAGTCTTCTATGAAAAACCTTTGAGGAATTCAGGGCTTTGTTGGGGTGGGGGGAGCCAGAGAAACACAGTTAGAGACTGAGCTATGCGACTTTAGGGCAAGAGCCATATTAAGTGTGCTACACAGGCACTACTATCTCTGTGCCGAGCCCTCCCACACACAATCAAATCTGAATAAGCTTTAGCCTGATGAACTCTGCTGGTTCCACCCTGATGACTCCCTGAGATTCTGCCCGACTGCAAAGTTCCACAGGCCCCAGGCAGGTGGTGACTGGCCTTCATGCACCCTGAGGCTTTTTCGGAGTGGCCTGAGATCCAGCACTGGTGCCAAGTTGAAATCTTTATTAACCTGGTGAATATCACTTGCCATTAACTGAGCGGTTCTCAAACTGTGGGTCGCGACCCCTTTGGCGATAGAACGACCCTTTCACAGGGGTCGCCTAAGACCATCCTGCATATCAGATATTTACATGACGATTCATAACAGTAACCACATTACACTTATGAAGTAGCAACAAAAATAATTTTATGGTTGGGTCACAACATGAGGAATTGTATTTAAAGGGCCAGAAGGTTAAGAACCACTACATTAAGTGGCAACTCCCTGAGAACCTGCCTCATACAACTTTTATACTGCCCAGGGTACTTTCAGGGGCTGAACCTAACAGGAAGACAGCAGGCTGAGGCAGGCCATGGGGTGCTTTGGCCCTTTTTCTGACCTGCCCTAGGCCTTGCTATCCAGTTTGGTTCCTCTCACATTCACCCAAATGTAGCACACGGTTCAACCAAATGTGGATCATGTTGTATCCCCTAACAGGGAGCCGAGGACCAGTAACAGGCAACGTCTGATATTGACCTGCATGGAAGGCTCTCTCAAGAGACCACAGAACAAACAAAGTTGGCTGGTTAACTTCAGACCACAACAGAGCATGACTCAGCTCCAAAAATGGCACACCCAAAGGGAAGTCTCAGCAGGCAACAGACTGCTGGGGTAAATTCCACTTGTGGGGTCAGCCTCCAAACAGCAGCTCATACATTGTGGTTGTGGCCAATTTTCACAGCCAGCCAGCTTAAGGGTCAACTCTACCCATGGACATGCCAACAGCAACCAAGACTCAAAACAACAGAAGGTAACACATAATACTAACAAGGGACACTGCCAAAGCACGGGCTCCAGAGGTCAGGTAAACCGAACCACTAGGCCCCAAGGATTCCTACTACATAAGGCCACCTTACAAACACTGGGAGACATAGCAGATCTACATCATACACAGAAGCTAACACGTAAAAGCAGGCAAGAAGGAGAGAAAAGAACACCCCCCAAAGAAAAGCGTAGGAGAAACCTACAGAAAAAGGAGGCAGGCAATCCACCAGATACAGAGTTCAAAGCAATGGTCATAAGAAAGCTCAAGGAACTTAGTGAATAATTCAACAGCATAAGAAAGACATAGAACCCATAAAAAATAACCAGTTAGAAATGAAGAATACAATTACTTAAATAAAGAATAAAGAAATAATTCAATAACATATTAGATGAAGCAGAGTGTAAAAATCAGCAATTTGGAAGACAAGATAGCAGAAAACACCCAATCAGAACAGAAAAATAAAAATAAAATAAAATAAATGATAATCGTTTAAGGGACCCATGGGACAACATCAAGCATAATAACATATGTGTCATAAGGGTACCAAAAGGAGAAAAGAGAGAGCAAGGGATTAATGGGATTAATGACTATTTGAATAAATAATGACCAAAACTTCCCTAACCTGTTGAAGGAAAAAGGTACACAAGCTAAGGAAATGCAGAGATCAAAACAAGATGACCCGAAATAGACTTCTACCAAGACACATCATAATCAAATTGACAAATGTTAAAGACAAAGATAAAATCTTAAAAGCAGCAAGAGAAAAGCAGTTGGTTACCTATAAGGGAGCTCCCATAAAACTACCAGCTGATCTCTCAACAGAAATTTTGTAGAGCCGAATGGATTGGCACAATATATTCAGAGTGATAATAAGTAAGGATTTACAACCAAAAGTACACTGTCTCTCAAAGCTATCATTTAGAATCAAAGAGAATATAAAAAGTTTCCCTAACAAAACAACAACAACAAACCTAAAGTAGTTTATCACGAGCAAACCAGTGTGAAAAAAAAATGGTAGAGACTTCTTTAAAAATAAGAAAACAAAACATAATTATAGAGAATAAAATGGCAATAACTACATACCTATCGCTAATCACTTTAAATGTAAAAGCATTAAATGCTCCAATGAAAAGACATAAAGTAGCTGAATGAATAAAAAATAAGGTATCTCTCAAAAATGTATACACACTTTAACAACTGATAGCTCAATTTTGAAAATGAAATGTATTTGAATAAACACTGCCTTTATAATTATTCAAAGTGTTTGTACGCATTTTTTGTGACATCCTATATATGCTTTCTACAAGAGGCCCATTTCAGATCTAAAATACACAAAGGCTGAAAGTAAAAAGATAGAAAAAGATATATTATGCAAACGGAAATGAAAGAAAAAGCTGGGGTAGCAATATTTATATCAGACAAAAATATTTTAAAACAAAGTCTGTTATAAGAGGAAAAGAAGAACATTATATAATGATAAAACGAATCAATCCAAAAAGAGTATACAACACTTGTAAACATGTATGCACCCAACAGAGAGGAACCTAAATATATTTATTTAAAAATGAAAGACATACAGTATATAGAGAAACATCTATTGTAATACAGTCATAGTAGGAGACTTTAACACTCCATTGACATCAATAGATAGACCTTCCAGATAGAAAATCAATAAGAAAACAGTGGCCTTAAATGACACACTAGACAGATCCATTTTAATTTATATTAATAGAGCATTTCATACCAAGCAGCGGAGCATGCATTCTTTTCAAATATATATAAAACATCTTTCATGATAGACCATATTAGGCTACCAAATAAGATCAATAATTTTAAGAACATTGAAATCATATCAAGCATCATCTCCAAACACAATGGTATCAAACTAGAAATCAATCACAAGAAAAAAACCTGAAAAACACATAAACACATAAATGTGAAATAACATGCTACTAAACAATAAACAGGTAAACAATGAGACTAAGAACATCAAAAGATATCTCGAGACAAATGAAAACTACATCAAATTAAAAGGCTCCACAACAAAGACTCCATCAACAAAAATGAAAAGACAACCTACTGATTAGGAGAAGCTATTCACCAATAATACATCTGGTAAATGGTTAATATCCAAATTTTAAGAAGAACATATACAACTCAACAGCAAAAGAAAAACATCCAATTAGAAAATGAGCAGATGACCCAAAGAGGACATGGAGACGGCCAGTAAACATATGAAAACACTAATTTGAAAAAACTGTATGCACCTGAATGTTCATTGCAGCATTATTCTCAGCCAAGATATAAAAGTAACACAAGTGCCCATCTATAGACATGTGAATAAAATTGTTGTTGTACAGCCTGGTTGGGTGGCTCAGTTGTTTGGAGCATCATCCCATATACAAAAAAAAAAAAAAGTTGGATTTGATTCCTGGTTGGGGCACATGCAGAAGATTAACAATTGATGTTTCTATGTTTCTCTCTAACTCTCTCTCTCTCTCTCTCTCTCTCTCTCTCTCTCTCTCTCTCTCTTTCTCTCTCCCTCTCTCTTTCTCTCTCCCTCCCTTCCTCCCTCCCTCCCTCTTTTCCTCCTTTCCCCTCTCCCTCACTGTTCCTTTCTCTCTCTCTAAAAATTAATGAAAAAAAATCCTCAGGTGAGGATTTTAAAAGATAGCTGTTGTCTAAACACAGTGGAGTATTACTCAGACATAAAAAAGTATGAAATCTTAGCATTTGCAACAGCATAGATGGACCTTGAGGGTAATATCTGGAGGCTGAGAAATCCAATATAAAGGCACCAGAAGATTTCTTGCCTGATGAGAGCTCACCTCTAGGTTCATAGATAACTACTTTCTTGCTTTCCTTCACATGGAAGCAGCAGTGATGGAGTACTTTGGGGCCTTTTACAAAGACACTAATCCCATTCATAAGGGTCACACCCTCATGACCTAATCACCTTCCAAAAGCTCCACCACCAAATACCACAATATTGAGGAAAAGTTTCAATATATAAATTTTGGGGGAACACATTCAGTCTGTAGCACTCTGCTTCTAGGGTACCTCACCTAAGACAAATACTTGCTTGAGTAGTTATCTACATAGCTTCTTCAATTTAGCTACACAATCTACCATTGGATAATGAATGTCTTCGTTTGAGCTGCAAGCCTACAAGGTCAGTTTTAGTCACTGTACTTTTATTCTCCGCTCTGAAGAGCCACAGTCTGCAAAAATTTACTTGCCTTACTTTGAGTATTTCTTAGATAGAGTATCATTTTTATTAAACAACTATAGGGAATGTTATTTGTCCATGCCTGTGGAATTGAGTGTTTACAGCCATGCATCAACATTTTTTTCATTAAATATTTATACCTATATATCTAGATTTACATGTTTAATGTATATATTGATATCTGTACCTAGATGTAGATATAGATAGATTCATACACACATACTTGCATATAGAACGGAAGCCCTTACTTCAGCCTGGCCACTGAGGTTTTAGTCCTGTCTTTCAGTATCTTCAACACTTTGTTTTTAAATAGAGTGGATACTGATATATGAAAATTTGAATGCATCATTTGGAGCATGTCATATGAATGGTGACATACATATGATCATTAGTCCTTATTCTTAAACATAACTGTAAACAGAAGCTTATAATTTATTTGAATCAAAGCAAATGATAGTATTAGAAGCTAATACTTGGAATAATCTGATTATTTTTCCTATATCACTGCCTCATTGCCAGGGTGTGAGTTTGGATCCCCCATGGCAATTCCTCTTCTGGATGTCTCCATACCTTTGGTGTCACTTCAGATCATCATTGCCTTCTTCCACATCTGTGACTATCATTCTGGGTTCAAACTTTTTTTATTCTGGCCATATAATGCTTTCTGCTTCAGGAGAGGACGTACAGCCATCATGAGAGTGTAAGTTAGTTAAACCTTTTGAGACTAAAATGTGCCAACATCAAAATTTTGCCTGTGTTGCCCATTGATTTAGTAATCCCATTTCAAGAAGTCTTCCCAAATGAGGTACTTAAACAAGTATGCAAAAATGCACATAGATGGAGATGTCATCACAGTAGTATTTATGTTGAAAGGTGAATAAAATCTAACTGCTTATCAATAGGCAACTGGGTTAAGTGTATGTAATAAATCCTACACAATGGATTACTACATGATGCTTAAACAAGATTGTGTGTGTGTATCTGTCAGTACACTATCTTTAAAAATCTCTTTGGCATATTGTTGGGAAAAAAAACAGCTTGTAAAACAGCATGTATATTTTGATTCCATTTATGTGCAAATTATATACATATATGGTCGGTCATACATATATATCCATATATTATAGAGCAAGCCTTGGAAGGGTGTCCATCAAATTTTGACAGTAGCTGACTTTAAATGGTTAGAGTCTTGTTTTTTTTCTCTTTATGTATTTTTAAAATTTCTAAAAACTGCCATCTTATCTTTGTAAGTAGTAAAACTGTTTCAAAAATTGCCTTAAAGTCAACATATAATTACTTATAATTCTAAGGCAGTTTGAGAACTTAAAAGCAAGTGATTTACTCATAGTTTTAAATATATATATTCACTATTAAGGGAGTATTTTTGGAAGTTTCTTAATGAATCCTCACAAATATTTCTGTGAGTTCAGTCTTATTATCTCAAAAGAGAACAGTGGTCGTGTTGTTGGCATGAAGGACCTCACATGTTATCTTTTTCATTTTCTTCATGTGAAGGAGTTCTGTCCTGGAAAAAATGTTCCCAGAATCATGCTTCTTTGGCTGAATGACAGATGTCTGACCTACATTTTGACAGCCTTTTGCAACTGGCATCATTTTCCTGGACTCTATCTAAAGAACCCTCCTTACTGCCGCTTTTGAAGATTATTCATTGTTTTGATTTAAGATTGACCACATTTAGAACAAACTGGCCATTTTCCTGCCTTTGGGTTTGGCCTATTGGCCACTCCGGATAGTCTGGCAAGTGTGAACCTTCCACGCAGACTGCCTGACTTATGTGATTAGCACCCTCAGTGTGCCCCCAGCACATGAGCTCATGCACACATGTATCAATGCCTGGCATTTTCCACCTCACTAATCACCCAACTTCATTGCTCTGCTTTCTCTCTACCACTATTCTGCCTCTTCTTCCCTCCTCTGTGTGCAGGACCAGGAAGATGGAGGGGCCTAGTCTTTGTACACAGCTCCTATACATTTGTCACATATAGCATAAGTCCAGTCAAGCATTCACTGGCTTGTGATTTTGCTTACACACAATTTACTTAATTTCTGACGTATTTAAATCTCCTGGAGAATAAAGAAACCTAATCAATTCTGTATCAGTGAATAGAGCACTGGTGGTTATCTGGACCATCATCCCTGTTTAGGGTATTAAAGCATTCAGAGTGCTCCCAGGACTATATGGGAAAAATAGAGCTCATGTTCCTTACTGCTGCTAAGGGTTTCTATGACATTTCTAGAAGTGTTTCTAATATTCTTGAAAAGTTAAACAAAGGATCCAGTTAGGACTACTTAAAGAAAAGAGGACACACCACTCCAAAATATTGCAATGTATTTTGTGTTCCACTTTACCTGTTTTAGGACCAAAGTCTGGCTTATTTGAGACAGGTCCTATATTATAAGAGTCTGGCTTATTTGTCCACACGTAGCACTTAGCACTCATAAATGATGAACCAATGGCAAGAATACTAGGGTCATCCTGAGCAGTGTGCCAGCTCTCTGGTTCCGTTGGACAGGACTATTACTATTGTTACTAGAGGCTCAGTGCATGAAATTCATGCATGGGAGGGGTATCTCCTCAGCCCAGTCTACACCCTCTCCAATCCAGGACCCCTCAGGGGATGTCCAACAGTTGGACATCCCTCTCACAATCCTGGATCACTGGCTCCTAATCGCTCACCTGCCTGCCTTCCTGGTTGTCTCTAACTACCCCCCTGCTGGCCTGATTGCTCTTTACTGCCTCTGTATGCCAGCCAGATAACCCCTAACTGCCCTCCCTGCTGGCATGGTTACTCCTTACTGTCCTCCTCTGCCAGCCTGGTCACCTCTAATTGCCCCCCCTGCCAGCCTGGTTGCCTCGTACAGCCCCCCTGCCAGCCTGGTCACCCCACTCAGCCTACTTGTTCAGTCGTTTGGTCATCCCTCACTAAACCCCTGCCAGCCTGGTCGCCTGATGCAGCCTGCTGTTCAGTCATTTGGTCATCCCTCACTAACCCCACTAATACCCCTGTCGGGCTGCTTGCCCCACACAGACTGCTGTTCAGTTGTTTGGTCGTCCTTCACTAACCACCCTGCTGGCCTGGTCGTAGGCAGCCATCTTGTGAGGGTGTAATGGTCAATTTGCTTATTACTTCTTTATTATATAGGGTTATTATTATTATTCTCAAAATCTCTTCCTGTTTTCATTCTATAAGTTTAAAAGTTTAGTGGAACATATAGTGGAAGCTAAGTACTTGAACATTTCTTCATATAATATAGCTCAGCAAATGTCCAATTAGGAAAGCCACAGTTATAATCTTAGCAGACACTTAAAATGCCATTTAATAAAACTAAATACCCATCACAGATTGGGGGAAAAAAAAACTTCAGCAGCTAGAATTAGAAAGACACTTGCCTAATGTGATAGAAAACATTTATATTAAAGTCAGCATATTTTCATTGAAATATCAGAAACACTTACCTAATCTAATAAAAGCATAATATTGAAATTGACCATTTCTTTGGGACGCCTAAGCCACGCCCACCAGCCAATCAGAGTGGCTGTATGCAAATTAACCCAGCCAAGATGGAGGCCAGCAGTCACAGAGCTGCTAGAGTAAACAGGCAGCTTCTGTTGCGGCAGGAGTAAAACTGTTTGCCGACCACCTAGGACTCTCTGTGCTCCAGGCAACAAATATTTGCAACATTATCTCAATTATAGAAGGCTTGGAGTTGAAGCAAACAGCAGTCCTGCCGAGAGTCTAATAAGGCAACATTCTTTCAATTTTAGAAGCCACGAGCTGAAGCAGACAGGAGGCTTCCTTACTTGCCTAGGTCTCAGCTTAAAGGAACAGTGTATCAATTATAGAAGATAAATAAACCCAAGAATTCCAGACAGCCTTGCTGGGACACTGGATCAATGGGAGCTGTGGGCAGCCTGAAAGCCTGAAAATAGCCCTCAGTCTGTCACCCATGCTGGCCACACCCCAATGGGATGAGGGTCCCCACTGGGGGGCTTGGCCAGTCTGCAAACAGCCATCAGCCCCTCGTCCAGGCTGGCCAGTTACCCCAGTAAGGACCCAAAACTTGAAGGGACTGTGGGCAGCCTGAAAACACCCCTCAGCTCCTCACCCAGGCTGCCCAGGCACCCCAGTAAGAACCCAAAACCTGAAGGGCCTGTGGGCAGCCTGAAAATGGTCCTCAACCCCTCACCCAGGCTGGCCACACCCCAATGGGGTGAGGATCCACACTGAAGGGCTTGGCCAGCCTGCAAACAGCCATCAACCCCTCACCCAGGCTGGCCAGGCACGCCAGCAGGTGGACATCCCTTGAGGGATCCCAGACTGTGAGAGGGCACAGGCTGGGCTGAGGGACCTCCTGAGAGCCCAAATTTTTGTGCACCTAGCCCCTAGTTTTAAAATAAGGATGTCTGTTACCCCATTATTATTTAGCATTGTTCTGAATTCTGAATGTAGGGGTATGTAAAAAAAAATAAGAGAAGAGCAAAAGGCAATATTTTTAGTAATATTCCTAAAAATCCAAGATAACTTACTGCAAAATTCTTAAATTATTATGAATGAAGCTGGGGTTAAGAAAAACTATCAATGAGACCATTTCTTTCTTATATATCTAAAGTAACTAAGTAGACAATACATTGAGTGGGGTGGAGTACTCATTTTCATTACTAAAAATGTATGAATGTAAGAAAAGTAATAATTTCAACAAGAAATGTGAAGTACCTAGATACATGAAGTTATACATGGAGGGATATACAGTTTTAATTGATAAAAAATAAATATTGTTTCAAAAGTAATTTATGGATTTAACTCAAACCCAATCACAGTTCCACTACTTTAACTTGACATGGTGATTCTCAAGTTCCTCTGGAAGAATGAATAAATAAGAAAGGTGTCAATGAAAATGTTAAAGTAGAGAAATAAAAATTGTGCTTGTAGACATTGCACAGGCCTAATCACCAAAACACTGAATGCAAATAAATAAATAATCTAATATAATAAAAGAGAAACATGCAAATTTGACCGTTACCACCAGCCAATCAGAGCAGCTGTATGCAAATTAACCCAGCCAAGATGGAGGCCAACAGCCATGGAGCTAGAGCAAACCAGAGGATTCTGTTGCAACTGCCTGCCTAGGCTGGCTGAGCTTCTGCTCACGGCCACGCCCACCAGCCAATCAGAGTGGCTGTATGCAAATTAACCCAGCCAAGATGGAGGCTGGCAGGGCAGCTCTGCACTGGGAGCCTCCAAGGCCGGCCGGCATAGCTGTGCCAGGTGTGTCAGCTCAGTGGGAGGGGGGGTCTGGCCTGGGGCCTCCTCGGGGCATCCAGGAGCAGCTGTCCTGGGTCTGCTGCCTGGCTCCACCCCCTGGGGGCCTCTACCAGGCATGTGGGAGAGTGGGTCCTCCACGGGACTTGCAGGAGCAGCCATCCTGGGTCCACTGCCTGGCTCCGCCCCCCAGGAGCCTCCTCGGGGCATCCAGGAGCAGCTGTCCTGGGACCACTGTCTGGCTACGCCCCCTGGGGGCCTCCCCGGGGCATGCGGGAGCACGGGGGGCCTCTGCAGGATGTGTAGGAGCAGTCATCCCGGGTCCGCAGCCTGGCTCTGCCCCGGGGGCCTCCTCAGGGACGTGCGGGAGCACCAGTCCAGGGTCCACTACCTTCATCCACCCCCCAGGGGCCTCCACAGGGCGTGCGGGAGCATCTGCTGCACATTGCGGAGAATCCAAAGCCAGTTCGCTGCCCGACTCCACCCCAGGTGTGTTTGCTCAGCAGCAGGGCCCCACCGAGGGATCCTGCACCAGCACCGCCCCTGGCTTGCCACCCAGCTCTGTGCCAGGTGTGTCGCCTCAGCGGTGGGGGCCCACCAGGCATGTGTGATCGTGGGCCCTCTAGTGGGAAATGTCCAGGCCTGCACTCACCAGCCCTCCCACCCCCCAGTGCACGAACCCTGAAGGGGCTATGGGCAGCCTGAAAATGGCCCTCAACCCCTCACCCAGGCTGGCCAGGCATGCCAAGCAGGTGGACATCCCCCCCAAGGTGTCCCAGACTGCAAGAGGGCACAGGCCAGGCTGAGGGACCCCCACCCTCCGAGTACACAAATTTTTGTGCACCAGGCCCCTCGTAAATGAATAAAATGGAATTTAGAATTCACTAATAACATAAAAGTTTAATATATATTAAGGGACACAACAAAATGTAATGAGAAGATAGTAATGGATTAGATAACAAATGGCAGTAGGAAAAACTAAAATTAAAAAAATCAAATTAGATTTCATCTAATATCATATACCAAAATAAAGTCCTAAAGAATTAATGGTTAAACTTTAACCAGTAAAATATAGATGTTGAAGACCATAAGAGAATATTTGAATGATTACAGAATGGGCAAGCAATATTTAAAAATATATCTTTACTAGAGGCCTGGTGCACAAAATTATTGCACTTGGGGGGGAGGAGGGGAGTGGTCCTTCAGCCTGGCCTGCACACTCTCACAGTCTGGGAGGCCTGGGGATGTCCGACTGATGGTTTTGTGGGCTTAAGCAGTTAGTTGGACATCCTTAGTATTGCCACGGAGGCGGGAGAGGCTCCCACCACTGCCACTGTGCTCGCCAGCTGTGAGCCCGGCTTCTGGCTGAGCAGCGCTCCCTCTGTGGGAGCACACTGACCACCAGGGGGCAGCTCCTGTGTTGAGTTTCTGCCCCCTGGTGGTCAGTGTGCTTCATACTGGCCGGTCATTCAATCATTCGGTCATTTGCATTTTAGCCTTTTATTATGTAGGATATGCTGTAGATGAGGCCCCCTAACACCATAAGAAATGCAAAAAAAAAAAAAAAAAAAAATCACTGTTAACTAATTCTAGAATTGCCCTCACTTAAATCAAATCTCTGCCCCACCTCTGTGGGGCATATGCTGCACCTTGGGAACCACTAGGCTTGACACTTTTCCTCTCTGAGCTTCATTTCTGAATACATTTCTGAATTCCCATGTACCATGGGAATTGTAATCTCTTCTCCGCCTACTTCACTGATTGTCATGAGCAGGTTCTGAGCTAATAAACCTAGAAATGTTTCATCAAGTAAGTAATATCTAAATGAGAAGGGATTGTTATTTTTAAGCTCACGGGTACTCTCGCAGATAGCAGGTGCTGGTTAGTGGGGGAGGGCATGATTTTTTCCTGGGATGGAAGCTTTGCAGAGGGTTCCGCAGGCCTTGGAGGGGCAGGCTCTAGCCAGCAGCCCTGTAGCAGTGGTCGTCCCTGAAGGTGATGGCAGGGGGCAGAGGGTGGTGCAAGGCCAAAGGGGGAGTAACCAACCTTTCCACTTGGTGCCATTCTTTAAATTGTAAGTGACTGTTTCCCAGCTGTACCTGCTCAAGGCGGGGTTCCAATCTCCTGGAGTGGGGTGGGGGCTGGGCCAGGGCGGAGCCAGGCAGGCTAGGAGGGAGGGTTTATCTGTGGCCACAGCGGGGTTCAGCACACTTCCACTGCTGCTGTTGGGGGTAAGGGCCTGACCCTGGGGGGCTGCTTAGGCCTGCTCCCACCTCGGTCTGGAGTTGTAGGGAGGAGAGGTGTGCCCACCCCAGTGGAGGGGGCCCGGTAGTGGCAGGCCATGGGCCCTGGGTGCCTCAGGGGCCCTGACAGGTGGTTGCTGGCATGCTATTGTTGTGGTGCCTCTGGCAGGGGAAGAGATAGGGAGTTGGAGGTGTGGGCTGCAGTTATCCCAGAGGCTGGGTCTTCTCCCCATCCAGTCAGCCTCCCCATTCCCCCTGGGGGTGTGGGGGATAGGGTAGGGTGTCTGTCCATCCTCCCAGGCTCCCAGGAGTGCAGGGGATGGGGTAGGGTGTCAGTGCAGGGGGATTGGAAGAGCTCCCTGGGGCCACCTCCTCTTCCTTCTTTGCAGTCTGGGCTCCAGTCAGGCACTCTCCTCAGACCCCTGGGAACTTGGCTCCAGCTGCCCCCACTGCTGCATGCACAGCCTCCTGCTGGTCTGTCAATATGCAAATCGGTGTTACTGGGACACCTTAATGGACAATTAGCATATTACCTCTTTGTACGTATAGATTGTTGAAAGTATTACAGGTGTCCCCTTTTTCCCCCAGTGACAATCTCCACCACTTACTACTCACTCCCCCCAACCCTGGCTTTTACCACACTATTGTCTGTGTCCATAGGCTATGCACATATACCTATAAGTTCTTTGGTTAATCTCTCCCTCTCCCAGCTTCCTTCTGAGATTTGTCAGTCTGTTCCATGCTTCCATGTCTCTGTGTCTCTGTATCTATTTGTTTACCAGTTTGTTTTGTTCATTCGATTCCACATATGACTGAGATCATATGATATTTATCTTTCTCTAACTGGCTTATTTGACTTAGCATAATACTCTGCAGGTCCTTGGTCCTTCCATGCTATTGCAAAGGGTGAGAGAGTAAGAGTTCCTTCTTTTTTACAGTTGAAAAATAGTCCATGGTGTAAATGTACCACAGCTATCCACTCATCTACCGATGGGCACTTGGGCTGTTTTCAGATCTTAGCTATTGTAAATTGTGCTGCTATGAACATGGGGTGCATTTATTCTTTCTGATTGGTGTTTTGGGTTTCTTAGGATATATTCCCAGAAGTTAGATCACTGGGTCAAATGGCAGTTCCATATTTAATTTTTTGAGGAAACTCCATACCGTTCTCCATAATGGCTGCACCAACTTTCCAAACACCATTTATGGAAGAGACAGTAACAAGCTGCATTCCCACCAGCAGTGCACTAGGGCTCCCCTTCTCAACATTCTCGCCAGCACTAGTTTTTTGTTGACTTATTGATGACAGCCATTCTGACAGTTGTGAGGTGGTACCTCATTGTCATTTTAACTTATATCTCTCTGATGATTACTGACTTTGAGCATTTTTTCATGGGTCTCTTGGTCATATGTATGCTCTCTTTGGAGAAGTATCTATTTAGATCCTTTGTCCATTTTTTAATTGGATTGTTTGTCTTCCTTTTGCTAAGTTGTATGAGTTGTTTATAGATATTGGAAATTAACCCCTTAACAGATGTATCATTGGCAAATATGTTCTCCCATACAGTGGGTTCCCTTTTCATTTTGCTTATGGTTTCTTTTTCTGTGCAGAAACTTTTTATTTTTATATAGTCCCATTTGTTTATTTTATCCTAGTTTCCGTTGCCCTAGGAGATGTATGGGCAAACATATTGCTATGAGAGATGTCTAAGATTTTGCTGCCTATGGTTTCTTGTAGAATTTTTATAGTTTCATGAGTTACATTTAAGTCTTTTATCCATTTTGAATTTGTTCTGTGTATGATATAAGTTGGTGGTCTAGTGTCATTTTTTTTGCATGTGCCTTTCCAATTTTCCAAACACCATGTATGGAAGAGACTATATTTACTGCATTGTATGCTCTTGCCTCTTTTATCAAATATTAGTTGAGTATAATGGCGTGGGTCAATGTCTGGGTTCTCGGTTCTGTTCCATATTTTATATGCCTGTTCTTGTGCAGTAACAAGCTGCTTTGAGTACAGTGGCTTTGTAGTATAATTTGATATTTCACATTGTGATCCTCCCTACTTTGTTCTTTCTTAAGATTGCTATGACTCTCCAGGGTCTTTTTTGGTTACATATAATTTTTGGAATATTTGTTCTAGACCTGTGAAATATACATTTGGTGTTTTAATAGAGATTGCCTTGAATCTATGCATTGCTTTGGGTAGTATGAACATTTTGATTATGTTAGTTTTTTCAATCCATGAACACAGAATTTTAAATAAAATATAAAATCAGTACTATTTTCTGCAGGTATATTTATCTCTTTACATACACACATGCATACATGTCAAATATTTACACATAAGTAAAGAAATATGTACAAATAGATACACACATATAAATGTATAATTGTACTAATTTTAATATCATCAATATTGACAATGCCAACAAAATGAAATCCAACTTTTAAGAGTTCACACATAGCAGTATACCAGGCAGGAAATAGATCTGGCTGAGCAGTATGACAATGGTGTTCAGGCAAATTCTAGGATACA
The DNA here is from genome assembly GCA_004026665.1 of Murina feae. NCBI lineage: Eukaryota > Metazoa > Chordata > Mammalia > Chiroptera > Vespertilionidae > Murina > Murina feae. The sequence goes on along the minus strand of PVJC01006024.1, from coordinate 34,696 downwards.
ATGTTCATAAAATGAATTAATGACAAAAATTAATTAAAATTTTGAAATTTTGAATGAACTGCCAAATATCAATTTGATTACTAAACAAAATAGTCCAAATGTTTTTTCCTAGACTGATTCTTTCTGTACTTACAATTGACATTTATGAAGGCTAATATTTACAGAAATACAAGAATAGAATAATCTGGAACTCCATCATATTTGGGGGTATTAACTTTAAAATAACTAGTGGGGAAGTGCTTTTATGTTTTTCTTTCGTAACCCTAACACTCATTTAGTTTCCTGATTCAAACAAACCTGGGACTAAGGTGAGGATAAATAGAAAAGAAGGCAGAAGACAAAATGATTGCTGTTTCTTAATTTAATTATCTTATTCCTTATAGATTTCAAAATAAGTTTTAAATTAAACACACACATACACACACATGTCTTTCTTTATGAAATTGAATGTATGTGTCTGTACAAATTTGAATCCAAATCACAGTACCTTGCCTTTCTTGGTCATGCTAGTTGTGTCTGTATATTGCTTAGGGAAATCTGTGCCCAGCCTGTGCTAATTCACTACACATGCAGCACCTCGCCAGTTGTTAGTGGCAGTAATTATACATCATGAACAAAAGCATTCCATATTGAATCACAGGCACTTAAAAACACTGTATTTCTGCTGCAATGTTATGCTACTTATAATTCTAAAGTGTCAACTGTACTCGCTTTCTGCTCATTCTTGCTGATGGGCTTCATGCTGCACGTTTTATATTTTGTGTTCCAAACTCCTCGTTCTGATTTGGAGTTCCAAGTCATGAATCCTGGATGTGCTGCATGCACAATAAATGTTGTACATTTGGTTTTCTTGCCTTTTTTTTTAAGTGAGCTTCAGCTAAAAGAGCAAGCTAGCTTAAGTGAAAGCAGATCATTTAACACAGTAAAATTAAGTATAGCTATTACATAAAAAACAGCTTTCTTCTCCTCTCTTCTTTTTGTTCATGGTCCCTGAGATAAATTTTCTATTGGAGCTCAACTAAATTATTTTTTTCTCTCTCTCTCCATGTTGGGGTTCTAAATTAATTTCAAAATCTTATCTCTTTTCAGTAGAAGAGGAAAATGAAGAATAGTCTTCAAGCACGGCCAGTGTGGTACAGTGGTTGAGCATCGAACTATGAACCAGGAGGTCAAGACTCGATTCCTAGTCAGGGCACATGCCCAGCTTGTGGGCTTCATCCCCAGTGGAGGTCATGCAGGAGGCAGGCAATCAATGATTCTCTTTCATCATTGATGTTTCTATCTCTCTTCCTCCCCTTTCCTCTCTGGAATCAATAAAATTACATTTTTTAAATAGCCTCCAATTTTCACTTTGAACTGCAATCAGATTATACCTCACCTATTAAGGTCACCTATTCACAGAATGTAAAAGTTTCTACTGTAATGCACCCCTCCCCTCCCCTTATACCCCACCCCCAAAACAATGAAATGATGCCTATAACTAAAAGTGCCTTGTTGGTGAAGCCAATAATTCATCATAAAAGTACAAAGCATTTAGGTGGTCAGGCCAGGTCTTACAATTGGAAGAAAATCTTATTTGAGCTGGCTCCTCCCTTGTTAAGTGTGGGTTACATGTCTGGCATGTGAAAAAACATAACATACCTTCTCCTCTTGCTTTTATCTTTACTTCCTTTCTCCCTATCCCTCTTCCTCGCTTTTTTTCTGCTTAGCCCTTCCCCACGGGGAAAGAAAATAGTTCTACTAGGGTTCTTGATCATCTAAATGGCAACCTACTCATAGATGAAGAAAATTTTAAAGATTAAAACATCTAAGTCATTGTCTGGCCCACATGGCTCAGAGGTTGAGCGTTGACCTATGAACCAGAAGATCCCAGTTTGATTTCCAATCCAGGCACATGCCTGGGTTGTGTGCAGGAGGCAGCCAATCAATGATTCTCTCTCATTATTGATATTTCTGTCTTTCTCTACCTCTCCCTTCATCTCTGAAATCAATAAAAATTTATTAACAAATAAACAAATATCTAAGTCATTAACTCCCTTCTCTCATGCCATAAAGAATGCAACCAATGCTAATGAACTGTCATCTAAATCGCTGCTACTCAAAACTAGTTTCCATTCCACCTCACCCGAGGTTTATTAAAATCTCCCTTGGTTTATCTTACAAGGCCTGAAGCTGTGTTTAGCCCTCTGCATAGCAGAGTAGTTCCTGGGTTTAATCTCTTTTGCCTAATACAGATCTCATGACTTAAATATGGCACTCTAGAATGGGGTACATGCTCACAGGTAGCTTTAGAGGGCACACCCATAGACAAAAAAGAGGTGAGGATGCCACAATAAAAGAAATACTGCCTTGAGAGAATATTCACTAAATAATTGCATACAGATATATCCATTTCCCTTCTATATAGACTCAGCTTATCTTTAGGGACATATAATTGATGAGACCCTTCTTATAACCTCTTTGAGAGTTAATCAGGCCCTGTCATAATGGCATAATCCTTTAATCAATGGTTCAAAAGAAAATTCATTATCTCCCAACTATAGTATAAAGTATAGTGAGCTTTGCAGACAGGCTAGGCAAAACTGTTTTCTTAGCACCAAGTTAAAGTAAAAATGTAATTATTGTGACTTCCAGATCTTTGTATTCCTACTGCAATCTGCTTTTCTAACTGGCTTTCTTTTTTTTTTTTTTTTGGTGCTGCTGGTGTTTTTGTTGACTCTTCTTGGCTACATAATGTCTTTATGGAAGAAAGAAACTTAGTCAATTAAAGATTGGGTGATAGTGAATCAGAGGGATATAACTTTAATTTACTAATTTTTCTTTATATTATCACTACCCCATGTCTCATTTGAGGTAATTACTTTGTAAAATTTTATTCATGCTATAGCTTTTAAAATAATGTAAACAAAAGTAAAATACTTCAAAATATTTGAGAAACATTATTTTATAGTAAACAAGTACTAATATTAAAAATACAGTGGCCTCCCTATAAGAATAAATGAATAACCAATGAATACAGACACTAGGGCATAAGAGAGCATGTGCTGGGGGCTGGGGTGGCCAGGGAGAGGTCAATGGGGGGGAGGGGAAGGAGACATATATGTAATACTTTAAACAATAAAGAATTTTTAAAAAGAATAATGTGAGTAAGATTATAGTTACTCAATATCCAAGCATGATATGCTTATCTACTTACCTGGCTGTAATATTTGATACTTGACGCTAGGACTAGAGTAGGTCAATCAAAGGTTTAAAATTATAATTACACAAAATATTTGACTTTCACTGAATTACTGAAGTCCAAATGTTTTATTCTCTGTCCCAAAATAATGTCCTCACATTATTGGCAGAAAAGTGTTAACACTAAATTTCTGTAAAGACTTAGAGATGAGTCTAGAGGTGACTAGTCGGTGCACTAATGGCAGATGGTCAGGAGAACATAAGCACAATGCCTGGAGAAGGTTTGCTAAGTCGATGCTCTTACATAGACAGGGGATGGAGGCCTTGACTACAGGACTAATGTTCTAGTCAGTGATGTGGTAGTAAAATGTGTAGCAACCCGCTTTTGAGGTGGTATAGAAACATAAAGGTGAGAATACTTGATTTTTAGCATTTGCTCATCCATTTCCACATGTCAACATTTCCATGGAGGCCAAACTCTAGCCCCCAATGTGGCATAAGTGAATGTGGAGCTGGGAAAAGATGCATACAATTGATTCCAGCACACCACTTACTAGTTAGTTTCACCTCTTCCTAGTTAGCTGAGAGAGCTTGGGTAATATCTTATTTCATATTGGTATTTTACACCCCTAAGATGAATATAATTATACATGTGTGCCCACTTTTATGAAGGTAAGAAGAAGAAATAGATATAAAATTACTTCATAGTTTTCAGGAAAGAGTTGTAGTATTAATTCTGCCACATAACTGTAAAAGTTCTCATTTACAAAGGGTCATTCAGAAGATTACCCACACTTGTCAGATATGCACCAAACACATTCCTAAAACAGAATGTGCCTCAACAAGAAAGGAAGTACAATATAAAGGAATATGCCCATGTGAGGACTAGCAAGTTGACATTACAAAGATGCCTAAAACCATAGGAAACTTGAAGTTTTTATTATGTTTTGTAGACATGTTTTCTGGGTTGGTAGAGGCATACCCCACCAGAGCTGAAAAAGCAAGTGACGTAGCAAAACTTCTAATCAAATAAACAATCCCTAGGTGTGGGCTTCCTCACAGCATTCAAAGCAACAATAGACCATTGTTCACTTCAGAAGTCTCCCAAAAAATAGGACTGACACTCAGGATTTAATAGAAACTATAGAAGTTTTGGAGACCCCAATCTGTAGAAAAGACTGGAAAAATGAACCACACATTAAGAAAACCCTGCTGAAAACATACCAGGAAACGCATTTGAATGGGACCAGGCACTCCCTATTGCCTTGCTCCCGATTAGTGTAGCACCCCAAAGTGGACTTCAATTAAGTCATTTGTAAATTATTGGGAGATCCTTTAGATTTAGAATATGAATTCAAAAATCAAACAATATGTACAACATCTAGGGCAAACACTAAAATTTTTGTACAGGTTTTCTTACTGCAGGTCCATCTACCTGTCTGCCTGGAGACCAGGGATTACTGAAGACTTGGAAGATTCAAGGTCCTGGATGGCACTTAGCCATGGACAACATCCTGCTGACAACACACTCTTCCCTGACCTTCACAGGGATCAAGCCTTGGACCCACCACACAGGAATAAAGTGAGTGCCATCTGAGGAGGACTTGGATCTTGCTGCTGACGTTGATACTTAACAAGGAAAAGTGGATCTACACTCCTGAGAGAGAAGATTTAAAACTCCTCTTTTGAAAAGGGACAGCTCTTCTCAAAACTAAGTGATAATGTTAGCTCTGGGATAATATTAGAGGAACAATGATGATGTTAGAGGGACATCTTTCCTTCAAGCTATAGGTCCTGCTGGGCTTGTTTCCTGGCTGTCACTGGGCTCAGGTCTGCTTCATGGGTGCCCACTCTGGGGCTCAGGCTGAAAGGATGCAAATTTCAGAGGAATCTCTTCTGGTGACAACAGCAGACGTGCAAGAGGAGAAGCCCAACCTCACAAGCACATTTCCGTTTTCTGCTGCTAACACGTCTGCTACCTCCCATTAGCTAATCAAGTCACATGGGTAGACCTAAGGTCAAGGTTCGGCAAAGTACAATGCACCCACAGGGGGGACAAACCATGTCATGTGGCTAATAGCCAATGGGCGAAGAAAATATACTCCTGTTGTGGAGGTAAGGTCAACTGCTCACACATAATAATTTAATATACCACAGTGGTTTCTATAGACCACATGCCATTGGAACCATTGTAGGAGCAACTGTAAATTTTCACCTTGTGTCCTTTGCCTAACAAGAGACAACATCTGGGAAGGTTAAGGTTTTGTAGAACAAAGCAAAACCGACAAAACAAAATGAAAACACACACACACACACACACACAGCCTATTGACATTGAACTATTAGAATTTGAACACTTGATTCAAACTGAACTACATATGTGATATTTTACAAATCATTTAATGTATGTGAGTCAAGACTTGTAGATTTATTGCTTTCAATGTGTGCTTGACATAGTGTTGGTGCCTAATAAATATTATTTTTTTCACCTTGTACCGTCTACAATTCTAAGATAAGGTCTTGTTACAGCAGCTTTTTATTAACTATTAACTCATTAGCTACACCATCTCTTTTATGGAAAGTTACGTTCCTGCATCTGGATCAGTTTCAGGACCATGGGGCTTATGAGCTTTTAACTACACAAACCAAGTCCTTTTTCTAATTTTAAACATCATATCATTGTTCCATCCATTTTGAATTACACAGAGCAATTGTTCTCAGCTCTACTGTCTACAAACAACGTTGGTCTTGCAAAATATTGTGTGGATCACTTACTCTGTCTGCTTCTATTCACTATGGCAAGAAAAATCCAACCAGAATTAATGGCAGCCAGGCCCCTTTCTCATTGGGAACATCTGCTTCTTATTAAATATCATAAGTAATTTATTAATTCTCACCAGAAACAAAAGTAAAGACACTGTCATACTAAAAGCATTACCAGCACAAAAGACCAGCCAGCAGAGCACCTGGAGGACTCTTGCCAGCAGCCTCCAGAGATGTCATTAATCTGGGGACACAAAATGTCAGGTTTCCTCTGTTTTTGTACTGAGGAGGACAAAGCCAGAGGGTGCCTGAACCACTCTTTCTTGGTTATGTGTGTGGTTGGACTATAATGATGACAGATGGGTTAGTAGATATAGATAGTAGCATGACCACACAAACCTCATGGCACATCAAGGCACATATCATAAAATGTGAATGCTGGAAAGGGCATGGGAAAGTACTGGGGTCAATGGAACCATTCACCAGCATACACTGAGGTCAAGAAAGGGAGGTGACTACTTCAAAGTCACTCAGACTGCTGGTGACAAAGCCAGACTAAGAATCCAAATACCTTGACAGGCTTATGTGTATAATGTCAGAAGAGTGGTCCCTTCCCTTTGATAGCCACCCTGGGTGACTTAATAATTAGTGATCTGTATGTGCTCTTGTAGAGGTCTGAAGTTGGGCAAAGTGTATACCTTTCCTAATGCTTGGATTTTGGAAGGATATCAATATGTCTCTTCTATAATGATGATCATATATATATATATATATATATATATATATATATATATATATATATATTTATATGCGCTCAAGCAACCCAAAGACCTAACAACCAGTCTCTATGACATGCACTGACCACCAGGGGGCAGACACTCAATGTAGGAGCTGCCCTCTCGTGGTCAGTGCACTCCCACAGCCAACCTCCCATGGCCCCTCCCTCCAGCCGGCCAACCTCCTTTGGCCCCTTCCCCCAGCCAACCTCCCAGCCCTGATTGACCCCAATTGCAGGCCAGGCCCAGAGACCCCAGCAGTGCATGAATTCGTGCACTAGGCCTCTAGTAAAATAATAATGGCCAATATATTTTTAGCTATTGCCCTGTGCCAGGAGCTAGTTTCAGTTAAATGCTTTGCATGCCCAATGACCAAATTAAGTAGGTGCTTTTTAAATGCCATTTCACAGATGATGACATTGATTAAATAATTTGCCCAACTTGCATAGCAAGCAAATGTTGCAGCCAGAATAAGTCAGGTACGCTGAACTTCGTGTCTGTGATTTTTTTCTCTGTATTGCTTGTCTTTAGCCACATTGCATGTTGAATGTTTGTGGCTTTCATGTTAGCTAATTTGCGTGTCACTTTTTGCCAGCATATTTTGCCTTTTGTAGTTTAGATTAAATATTTTCATGAAATAAATCAATTTTATGTCTTGATGTCTTTGTTTCCTAAGCCACTTTTTGCCAGCATATTTTGCCCTTTGTAGTGTAGATTAAATATTTTCATGAAATAAATCAATTTTATGTCTTTGTTTCCTAAGTCATATGCCAAGCTATTGCATTGCTTCTTTTGTTTCACATTTCTTTTTTTATCTCCAGGCTTGGGCATGAGTAAAATCTGGGAAAGCCCATACAGTTATTTCGAATGGATGGATGCCTTAATGATCTCTGGGACAATACTGTCTGATGGACTACCTTTCTCTCATGCCTCTTTCCAAGCACATTGCTTTGGCAATAGACCATTATATTTATAGCCGTAAAAATAATTAATACACATTGTCTTTATATATGAAGATGACAGCTATAATTTATTTATAATGCACCTGCCTGAAATCAGGCACTCATACCTTAACTGAAATACGAAATGTGTAAACTTTAACTATTTGGGTGGACTACTCTTTTTTTAAATAAGTAGTTCCAAAATTCCTACTCACCTTTAATAAGCATCAGTCCTGATTTAAGTGGGTTCAAAGGAGAGAAGATGTAATAACTCATTAAATTCCTCGGCTGAGTGTCCATTGAGATCAAAGTAAAACCACATTTCCTTCACAACAATTTGGCTGTCAAATGACTCCATTCACTTTTGTCTGTCATCAGTCCAACACTTGGTCTTTTAAATTTTATACCGTCTGAGGTATATAGTGGCATCCCATTTAGTTCTAATTTGAATTTTCCTAATGGCTAATGATACTCTCAACTTCTTTTCATGTACGTATTGCTGCCATCCTTGGTGAAATATCTTTGAAAATTGTTTACCCGTTTTCTAATTGGGTGTTTTCTTACTACTAAGCTTTGAGTTTTTAATATATACTGAATAAAAGTTATTTTGCCAAATATTTTATCTCCAGATGTTTTTTCCCCCAGCATATAACTCCTTTTTTTCTCCCCTTAGCTGTGTCTTTCAGAGAACAAAAGTATCTCGTTTGTATAGTTCAATTTGTCACTTCTATTTTCTTTTATAGAACATGCTTTTGGTGTCATATCTAAGAACTCCAAGTCCTAATGATTTTTTCCCCTGTTTTCTTCTGAAAGCTTTATAGCTTTATGTTTTTGATTTAGATATATAATTCATTTTGAGTTAGTTTTTATATAGGGTATGAGGTGTACATCTAAGCTCATTATTTGCATATGGATATAAAATATAGATCTAGTCATATATATATTTGATCTTGGCTAGTTTTGGTAGTTTTTATTTTCAAGGAATTAACCCATTTGTTCTAAGGTAGAATTTATGTGTATAGAGCTGTTTGAAGTAACTCTTTATTACTATTGTAATATCTGTGGGGTCTGTAGTGATAATTTTCTTTCATTCCTGATATAGATATTTGTGATTCTCATTTTTTTCCTTTCTCATTTTTGTTAATGGTTTGTCAATTCTTTTGATCTTTCCAAAGAACCAGTTTTTTTTTTTCAATTTTCTCTTTTTTCTTCTGTTTTCTATTTCATTGATATGTGTTCTTACCTTTTCAGTTTTCTTAATTTTACTTTTTTTTAGGTATTTATTCCTTTTTTCCCCCTAAAGTGTAGGATTAGGTACTTGGTTTAAGACTTTTTTGATGTCTTGTATTTTTATTTTTATTCACTTCAAAATATGTTCCAATTTTGCTTTAATCTTCTATCTATTAAGAGTATTAAAGTCTCTAATAGTAATTGTGAATTTACTATTTTTCCAGTTTTTGCTGAATTTATTTTGAAGCATTGTTTAAGTACTTAGACTTTATATTGTTATGTCTACTTGGTGAAGTGAGCTTTGTTATTTTGTGATCATCCTCTTTTATTTGGTGATTTCTGTGCTCTAAAGTATACTCCATCTGATATTATAGCCACACCAATTTTATTTAACTAGTGTTTGGTAGTGTGCATAGTCTAATTTTTTTCAGCCCTTTAACTTACCTATATCACTATATTTGAAATTATTCTCTTGTAAAGAGCTTGTTTTTTAAAAAATTCTATTTTTTCAATCTTTGTCTTCTAATTGATGCATTTAGGCCTTTTGCATTTAATGTAATTATTAACATATTTGCATGCAATTTTATCATTTTATTTGTTTTCTGTTTACTGGCTCTGTCTTGATGTTTTCTATTTCTTCCTCTTCCTGTAATTTATGTCTTTGTCAAATGTAGAACATTTTAGCCATTAGTTCTTCAAATGTTATTCATAACTTCATTCTCCTTTCCTTCAGAATGACAAATATTAAATCTTGAGTTATTGACCCGCATGTCTCTGAGACTCTTTTCACCTTTTTGTTCCAATCTTCTGCTCTTGTTGTTAAGATCAGGTAATTTTTTATCTATTTTCAGGTTTACCAATTTTTTCCTCTTACACCTCCTCTCTGAGACACAGTCCATCCTAATAAGTTTCAGTTACTTTGGTTTCTACATTTTTTTCAGCTTTTCCTTTGTATCTTTCCTTTGCTGAGATTTTTACTGGTTTTAAGAAAAATTTCAAATTTTTTTTCTGTATCATTTTTGTATAATAGCTACTTTAAAGTCTTTGGTAGATATTTCCAATATTTATGCCACTGTGACAATTTAAGGTTTTTTTCCCCCCATATAAAGCTGAGATTTTTTCTTAGCTGAGAAACTTTGTATGGTATCTTAGACATTTTTAACATTTATAAAATCTGCCTCTTGTTTATATCTTATAAAAAATAAGTAGGCTCGGACTTCAAGTTTCAACATACATGCTCTGAGCTATGAACCCCATGTCAGTTCCATTTCCAGAGCCCTTACGATATCACATCTATCTCATGTTTTTGCCAGCCAACAGCCAGTTTGGAAAGTAACATGTAGCTTTTTCTGTGACTCAGTTCCAAATCTTTGGTATACTGAATCAGATCAGTTCCATGCATTTACAGCTCAGACAGTAACCCCAGGTGTTCATAACACCTTTATAGCTTCCTCTCTGCGATATTCCTACTAATTTTGGTTCCCTGGAATTCTTCATTTTTATCCTCCAGCCAGAAAGTGAGATTTTATTACCCTGCTCTACTCTGCATTTCTCCTACATTCATATCTAAAGCCAACTGCAGGAGGACAGAGCAATGGAAGTGATTTCCACATTCTTAGCACCATGGCTCCACGGAATAGAGAAGAAGGAGCTCTCCCCTCAGAGTCCTGGCTCCTCTAGGCTGACACTGCTGTGGCTGTTGGTACCACCGCTGGGTCACTTGTACTGGGTATAGAAAGACAGTTAAAAGTCAGAGAGAAAATAAAAAAAATCCATTTTGCATGTTAGAGTTTAATAATTTCTCTTTTCCTATGTTTGAGCCAAATCTAGGAGTGTTCTCTCTGTCTGCACCCTGGAACTTGCAGTGCACTGAATTCAAGCTAGGGGTTCTGGGGAAGTTTAAAAGTAAACTCATCATTGGTTTGGTGGTATTTTGAATGATGGTCTTCTTCTTAATCTGCTTGTGCCTATTTACTTGTGGTTCATGCATTGTGTCCAGGCAGTGGAAAGGGTGGAATATGATTATTCCGTCTTACCTGATGAGAAATTTCCCAATTCTATTTTAATTCATTTTTTAGTCATGCAAGTATATTAAACTGCTTTACCATTGTCTGCATTTTAAAGAATGGCTTCTTAATGTTTAATGTGGACTCTAAAAGATGGACCACATGTTAGCCATTTATATCCCAGACCCAGGGGATATAAAGGTGAAGAACGGTATCTGCCCTAAAAAAGCTCACAGAATTCAGTCTTTCCCCCATTTATTTCTGGGAAACCACCTTCTCCCATTAGGACATTTTGACTAGGATGAGAAATTAGATGCTCTGCCCTCCTCTACCAGAGAAGTATGCACATGAAATAAACTGAATGAATTGGGCCGCCCTTTTCTCTGAATCTCGAGAGTAATGATACAAGACAAGAGCCACTCAGTTCCCATGGCAGTGACTGAGTATCCAGGGGTTCCCAGCTTCTAGTCCTAGTTCTCTGTCCTTCCATCCATTTTGATGCTATCTAATATAAACTCAATAAATTCCCTATTTTATCTTAATTTGTAAGAGTTAGTTTCTGTTGTTTGCTACCAGCAAATCCTAACACATATCCAGTCCAAGAGAACAAAACAAACAAATAAAAACAACATAAAACAATACACAATCACTGCAAACAAATGTTTAATCAGTGTTGCGACAATGGCTGATACCAAAAGTTCTAAGACTATGAAGGTCATACTGATTTACTGGAAGATAGTTGTGAAAGATCCTACAGAAAAAGATGTCCTGTAATTGAAAATAACACCACGGTGTTGAAAAAGGCTCTCCTATTCCTGGCATGTTTCTTAAATGGCTGGTTAGAGTTCTCTTCCTGAAGCCATGCGCTCTCATGTAGCAGGAAGAGAAAATGTTTAGGAAAGTTAAAAGACATTTGGATTTGGTGGGTCTTTTAGAAAACTGAGATTAAGTTTTTGGTGGTTGAAGGTCTGCTCACTTCTGGCAAAAGGCAACTTCATGATTTGAAAAAAAAACACACAAAAATAAAAAATGCTCATATGGCATCTTAGACATCAAATAACTCTTACAAAACAGCATTTTGATGAGTTAAGTGTAAATGAATCAGAAACATAAGGATTAAATTTCCCTTGAAATACACAGGGGCTTAAAAATTAAGGGAAAAGTGCCTGGTAAAATGTGTTTTGAATTTTGTCAAGTCCTAAAGGTTTAAGAAGCAACTCAAGATGTTTTGCCAGGCCACTCAAAACATCACTGGGTTCTCCCATCCCTTCAAGAGCAGATATAGCTGTTTCATTCCTTCTGGCTGTCTGTCTGCTAGTCCGTGGGGGATGGAGGGAGGGTAAGAGTTGGAACACTGCAGGCCGCCTTTCTTTTCTGCTGCTTACATCTTCACATGGGCCGGGATATGTGTCCCTTCCACTATCTTACCTTTTCCACACAGTCCTTTTTTAATTCTAATTCAGGGATAATATTGGTTTCTTGAAGTTATTTAGCACAATTCCTTGGAAAAGTATCCATTTCATGTTCGCTATCATTGTTTGGCTATTAACACCCTATGAAAGAAAAGAAAAGAAAGAAAAAAAAAAAAAGGAAGAAAGCCTGCTGGTGCTAAATAAGTCATTTAAGTTATATTTCACTAAGAAATGTAATTATGAAATCTGGGGCTGGGGGAGAATTAGAAATATTCTATATAAACTTGATATTAAAAAAATAAAACAAATTAGGATGCACTCAAAAGTATACTTTACTATTGTGTCTTTTATTTATTTAACTTTATAATATGCAAATTTTAAACATATACAAAATGAAGAGAATGATATAATGAACTCCATCATCTTGTTCAACAATTAAGCCATAAAGAAATAATTTTAAAACTTGGGATTTGCAATATAATTTTTAAATTAATTCAGTGAGCAATAAACAAACAAATAAACAAAAGACTATCATCTGTTGTATAAGAAATTAATCAAATGCTAGGACTTAAAGAATATAAGATAACTAGAGGCCCAGTGCACAAAAATTTGTGTACTCAGGGTAGGGGGGGTTCCTCAGCCTGGCATGTGTCCTTTTGCAATCCAGGACCCTTCAGGGGATGTCCACCTGCAGGCTTAGGCCTGCTCCCCAAGGGATCGGGACTAAGCTGGCAGCCAGACATCCCTCTGGCAGCCTGGGAGCCCTTAGGGGATGTCCACTTGCCAGCAGGGAGCAGGCCTAAGCTGCAGTTGAACATCCTTAGCACTGCTGAGGAGGTGAGAGAGGCTCCCACCACCACTGCTCTACTGGCAGCCATTAGCCTGGCTTGTGGCTGAGCAGAGCTCCCCCTGTGGGAGCACACTGACCACCAAGGGGCAGCTCCTGCATTGAGTGTCTGCCCCCCGTGGTCAGTGTGTGTCATAGTGATCAGTCATTCCTAGTCTTTCTGCTGTTAGGGTCAATTTGCATATTACCCTTTTATTACATAGGATAGAGGCCAGGTGCATGGGTGAGGGCTGGCTGGTTTGCCCTGAAGGGTGTCCCGGATCAGGGTGGTGCTCCCTCTGGGGTGCCTGGCCCTCCTGGGTGAGGGGCTGAGGGTCATTTTCAGGCTGGCCACAGCCCGTTCAGGGTGGGAGTCCCCACTGGGGTCCCTGGCCAGTCTGGGTGAGGGGCTGAGGGCTGTTTTCTATCTGGCCACATCCCCTCAGGGTGGGGGGGTCCTGCTGGGGTGCCTGGCCAGTCTGGGTGAGGAGCTGATGGCTGCAGGCTGGCCAAGCCCCCAGCAGGGACCCTCACCTTATGAGGATGTGGCCAGTCTGGGTGAGGGGCTGATGGCCGTTTGCAGGCTGGCCACAGCCCCAGTGATCCAAGCTCCCAGCGAGGCTGGCTAGAAGCAGGTATCTGGGATTTATTTATCTTCTATAATTGAAACTTGTTGCCTTGAGCGGAGGCCACAGCAGGCCTGGGCAGGCAAGAAGCTTAGCTTCCTCCATTGCTGGGGCAACCAAGCCTCCTGCTTGCTCCAGCTCCATGGCTGATGGCTGCCATGTTGGTTGGGTTAATTTGTATATAGTTGCTCTGATTGGCTGGTGGGAGTGGTTTGGGGCATAGCAGAGGTTCGGTCAATTTGCATGCTTCTCTTTTATTAGATTAAATGCTTATATATTGTGGGTAAGGCAGATATAAAACAGTGTTAGAAAAGGAATAAATCTCTTAAGTGTGTGGCATACATCATAGGTATTGAAAACAACACTAAAAAGAGTGAATTCAATTATTGATCCCACATTTACTAAGTTCCAGGCAGTGAGCTGAGAATATAAAAACAATAGACAAAACCCCATCCTTCAGAAACTTAATGGGGAAGTAACTTGTTTCAGTAGTATTAACGCCTGAACACAGGCATTCTAACAGAGACATTTCAGAGATTGATGTTGAGGTATCGCAGACTCCTCCTACCAGGACTGAGTTAAGTACTTTGATTAACTATTTCTACTCTCCATGAAATTTAGTTGCTCTTTTAACACCATGAGATATTGTCTGAAGGCCTGAAGGAATTATTGAGAGCTCTTGGATTTGGTAAGATTTTACTTCCATCATAGAAGCAGGTAGCTAGGTGGCCACCCTTGAAATAGGAAAGGCCAAGTACACCTTGACTATCTTGGTAGCTTGTCCTTTTTTCCATAGGCACAAATTAAATGAGCCTCCACTGCTCTCTGGAAGAGAATGTTTTAGAAGTGGCGTGCTGAAAGCACAAAACCCCATAGTTTGGTCTATATGATCTCAAATAGACAGCATGACTACTGGGTTTTATACTTCCTATTTAACTGGAGTCTTCAAGGCAAAGTAATTAGTAATCTGGGTATTTGCAGAATGTGTAGACACTTTTATTAAAAACACTTCTCTATTCGAAATGGCTTCTGAACGATATTGTTATGGGCCGAATTGTGTCCCCCTCAAAATTCATGTGTGTAAATCCTAACCCCTAGTATCCCAGATTGTGACTGTATTTGGAGATAGGATTTTTAAAGAGGTAATTAAGTTAAAATGAGATCATTAGGGTGGGCCCTGACTCACTATGACTAGTATCTTTACAAGAAGAAATGTGGACCCATACATGTATAGAGGATAAGACCAAAGGGAGATTGTGACCATCTACAAGGCAAGGAAAGAGAACTCAGAATAAACCAACCCTACCCATACCTTAATTTTGGACTTCTAGCTTCCTGGACTATAAGAAAATAAATTCCTATTGTTTAAATGACCCAGTCTACTGTAATTTGTTAAAGCAGCCCTAGAAAATTAATACATACATGATTTTTAATGTTTCTATTGAAAACGTGAAGATAACATTTGAGTAAGAGTATTAAGGAAATGTGTAACTGAACCAAATAAGAAAAGGTCTGTGTGTTCCAGCTTATTATATACAGACTAAAAGGAGTGATCAGAAATGACAAGTTGTGGTCCCAGATTAATCGTTTTATCTGGTTTCATCTACTCTGATAACATTCTGGTCACATAAATAGATACAGTCAAATCCAATTAAGTATATTCAATATTTGGATTTGAATATTTGGATTAAAAACTTAATGTATAAAAACCTGTCAGCCTATGAAACAATGTTAACATAAAAAATACCTTTTTTGACAAACATGCCTGGCCTGCCAAAGCACTGTAGTATATTTTAAAACATGAGTTTAAAGCCATCTTATACACAGTGAATTAGTCCTGAAAGTTTTCATTACAAATCTTTGCTGGAAAACAAATTTTCGTTTTTATATCTTATCTAATGTGTGTCTTTATTAACTCCATCTCTTTTACCAAAAGAGAGGAAAATTTTTATTCTTAGAAAACCAGAAAGCATATTATTGCAGTGTGTATATGAGTGTGTGTGTGTGTGTGTGTGTTTGTGTGTAAGTAGCTGCCCTGTATGAAGAGCATTAGTAATTGTTTACTGTAGGTTAAAATAAAATAATTGATATCATTTGGATAATTTCAGCCTTAGAGTATGTGGATATCAAAAATCACTTAATATGGAGTTGCAATTTGTTTTTAAAAAAAGTTTTATGTACATTTCCCCAAACTACTTCTTGTTATATGAATACATAGTTCAAATAATGGTCTTTAACTTTCTGTCTATGAAAATGTATAATAATATTCAAAAGGACACATAATATATAGTTTCATTATATGTTTTAACTCTAGATCTGACTCTATGCAGAGTTTTTCTAAATGCATAAAAGAAATACAAAATGAAAATGTGCATATTCCTAGAAGTAGGATCACTGGGTCAAATGGGAGATTCATTTTTAGTTTTTTGAGGAAACTCCATACTGTTCTCCATAGTGGCTGCACCAGTCTGCATTCCCATCAACAGTGCACGAGGGTTCCTTTACCTCTGCATTCTCTCCAGAACTTGTCATTTGTTGATTTGTTGATGATAGCTATTCTGATAGGTGTGAGATAGTACAGCATTGTCATTTTGATTTGCATCTTTTTGTAATTAGTGACTTTAAGCATATTTTCATATGTTTCTTGGCTTCCTTATGTCCTCTTTTGAAAAGTACCTATTTAGGTCCGTTGCCCGTTTTCTGATTGGGTTGTTTATCTTCCTTTTGTTAAGTTGATTAAAAACACCAATCAGAAAAGATGTATGTCCCCCTATGTTCATAGCAGCACAGTTTACCATATCTAATATTTGGAAACAGCCTAATCAGCAGATGAGTGGATTAAAAAACTATGGTACATCTACACAATGGAATACTATGCTGTGGTAAAAAAGAAGGAATTCTTACCATTTGCAACAGCATGGATGGAGTTGGAGAGCATTATGCTAAGCGAAATAAGTAAGTCAGAGAAAGATAAATATCACATGATGTCACACATTTGTGGAATATAATGAACAACATAAACTGATGAAAAAAAGCAGATCCAGAGACAGAGAAGCATTGATCAGACTGTCAAACCTCAGAGGGAAAGTCGGGGAGGGGGAGAGATCAACCAAAGGATTTGTATGCATGCATATAAGCCTAACCAATGGACACAGATACCAGGGGGCTGAGGGCATGAGTGGGGTTTGGGGGGGGGCAATAGGAGGATAAGAACACATATGTAATACCTTAATCAATAAAGAAAGAAAATAAAATGTGCTTTGTAAAAATGTTAAGTGCAATGTAAATATTTAATTATTGTTCTTTTAAATATTTTGCATACAATTGTGCTATGGGGTGTCATAGAGGTTATTCTAATACTCTGGGTCCTTGAATGGAGGGGGAACTTGCAAGTTGCCATTAGTATTTAACAAGAGAATAATTCGATCACTTTCCTGAGGCCTCAAAATTGAGATTTACTTTACTGTCCAAATCAAGAACTACTCTCTCTAAAAATTATCCAGAACTTTAGAGACAGTAAAAATCCCAATTGAAAGAAAGCAGAGTCCTCTACTTCCTGTTGTCAATTTTGTGTTAGCAGAAGTGGATTTTGACATTAAAATTAGAACTCATGCAGGATTATCTAGTCTTATCCCAGCTGCAGGAGGAGTTGTGGGTAGGTCCAGTTGGGGGTAAGCAACCAGCCTCTGATATGAGGACTCTGTGAGGTTCAAGGGTCACTCCACTCATGGTTCTGTGTAGCTCTGTGGATAGACTGTGGCACCCAGAACAAAGGTATTCTGCCAGCACCAATAAACCTATTATATGGATAAAGATATTTGTCTTCACTCTACCGTCTAAAAATGAACAGGTATAAACTTGCTGATTTCTCTAAAATCCTAGTGATATCCTTTTCCTCCCCTGCAAAAGAAGGTCAGACCAAAGAAGCCCCTTCTGGCCTTGCTGAATAAGGTCAGCCTCTTTTTGCCTCCTCTGCTCTCTGGTTTGGCATGAATATCAGGGAAGGAGAGTGAGCTCAGAAGCAAAGTCAACAGCACAATCTTTAGGATGAGCAGAATCACAGGGAAATAAACTATTCTCCATTGCATCACTCTAGTACTGCGATCCGACTAAAATTATTAAAGAGATAATTGATCCATTGGTGAAGAAATTTGAACTTTGAAGATGGATTTAAAAAAAGAAGAAGTGGAATAGAGCCAAGAATAATTTGACAGCTTTAACCCTGCTGGTAATCAGCTCCCTAGAGTCATTAAGAAAGACAGGAGTAGGAGGCGAAACATCTGGAGAAATATGAGCAGATAACGAATTGGGTGGGTTTTATAAAAGCTAAATGATATCTGTAGGAAGTGAAGTTATAAAAAAATTTGAGGCAATAACCCTGAGGTCATATGGGGGTGAAAAGAGGAAGCTGATTCCTGGGCAATTACTCCGAAGAGAGTGGTTAGTAGAGGCAAGGATTCTCACAACCTTGTTTCTCAGTGGTCAACCATGGATAGTCAAAAGCAAAGGGCTTTTTACAAACAGAATCTTGTTCTGTGCTGGGTCAGCTTAAACACTGGCCCCCACCTGTTCCTGCCATGACACTCCCAATAGTGGCTAACAGGGAGTGGGAGTGGATGATGGTATTGTGAAATGAACATGGACACTCAAGTCCTAGGGGCTTTGATTCAAAAGATGCCACTGTAACTTACTAATCATAGGACCTAAAGAAAAGTATGTCTGTTTTTAGAGCCTCATTTTCCTCATTTGATAAGTTTAGATAATTATGCCCACTTTGCATATCTTTTGTGAAGATTAAATAACATAACACATCTGACACAGTATCTTGCACACAGCAGATGACGGCTGCATGTTGGTTCTCAAATTCCCTCTTCACTCATTCCCTCTACAATTGCTGATTTAACACTATGTACCCTGTGCTGGGCACAAAGAGGAAAATTATGCAATCACTGTTCTAAGTCGGTTTATAATTTTGTGAAAGATAGACATAAACTGGTAACTATAATGTAATATGATAAATAGAAGTGAAAGAAACTAGCACAGCATACCGAGAGGCAGAGATGAAGAGTGTGTAACTCAGCCATGGAGAAGGGAGATTAGGAAGTCTCACTGGAAGAGGTGGAACCTGTGGTTGGTCCTATGCGATTAGTAAGAATTAAAAAAGAAGCAAACTTAGCCTTCTAAGGAGACAGCATGTGCAAGTCAGGGATGAAGGAGTACATGGCTCGCATGGGGGCCTGTCACATTGTGATATGGATAGAACCAAAGATACAAAGCAAGGACTGGTAAGAGAAGAGGGTGTATGACATACTTGGCATGGCACGAAGTATGAAGGTCATCCCCAACCTTTGGCACCTTGGCTCCTGTTCCATTCATTAGTCTTGCAGGGTGTATGCTGTTCCATTCATTAGTCTTGCAGGGTGTATGCTGACTTAAAGAAATCAGTTGCCGTGAATTAGAGTATCTGAGAGAATCAAAAGGTCAAGTAGGGTGGATGGGCAAAAAGACCTGGATTGTATCTGGTGGTGTTACCTCGAACAGCTTTGCAGTTATTCCTAGAATGTACTTCTTGTTTGCAATGCCATGCAACTAAGTGAAGGTACAAATAGTTTTTCACAAAAAGGCCAGGATCCAGGACAGAACAAACACAGCCAGTCAGACCTTATTTATAGGCCAGTATTTCAATGCAGAGCCTGTAACGGTCTTGGCGAGCCCAGCCTGCAGTGATGACATGGCGCACTGTGCCAGATCAAACAAGGCTTTATAGCATCTTCCCACCCTGTGCGTTACTGGAGGAGCCCTGAGGAGGATCAGTGTCACCCCTTGGCCTCCACCACTGTTTCTCCAAGGAGAGAACATTTCAAACAGCCCTGCCACCCCTCTCACCACGTCTCCCTGGGACAAACTAGATCATCGAATCTGTTTCACAAGTCATCAACCTCCAGGCCCATCGGACAGCCAACTCACAAGGTTCAACATTGTTCTCTGTGGCGTTTTCAGAGCTTGCTCTGGATTCTGAGCCATAGCCTTGAGAGATGGCTTGTCAGTCGGGCTGCAATTCATGAGACCAGTTTTCATGTAGCTCTTTCTCTTTCTTTTCATCTTTAAAATTCCATGGGTGAATAAGGGAATAAGTGGAATCATTTTTGTAAGTACATTGTCTTATCTTATTTTCTTATTTTAGGAATCCAAGTAAAAGCATCTGCTAACTCAAATACCAATGGGGCCAGGTAGGAAATTTAAATGTGAGCATGAGGCAGATATAAGACAATAAGGAACAGTAAGACTTTGGTTGATACAAAAATTCAGGGTTTCCCAAATAAATGTTACATACTTTAACAGCTGATAGCTCAATTTTGAAAATGAAATGTATTTTAATAAACACTGCCTTTGTAACTATTCAAAGTGTATGTGTACAGTTTTGGCACACTCTATATATGTGCTCCACAAGACATATTCTACCTTTCCAGCTAAAGCATCCAAAATATGATCTAAAACAATACTATGCTGGCCCAAATGTGTTGCTGTATAGATTTGTTCCCAGCTGCCCTCCAGTTGGTGACCCTGCTGGTAGCACATTTATTATATAGAACTTATCAACCTTCTCCATGTATTTTCTCTGCCATCACATTTGAACACCATCTGTGTTTTCTGACCTCTCAACGACAAGCTTATCCATCACTGTGGCCATGTTTTCAAAACTGGACTTTCATGTAAATGATATTGATGTTTGACAGTTCCTCCACCTTACTTCTTCCTTCCCATTCGAGGCAGATGTTACTCCAGGAAGGTCTAGAAGAGGTTTCCAGGGGACTCTTATGAGCTATGACTCACAAAACTTCAGAAACTCACTCTGAAGGGGTCAACCAGTCCTGTGCCCATCTTAACAGTCTCTGTGGCCAGAATAATCCCAGTTATGAGTTCTACCTTTCAACCCAGCCTATAGGCTTCCCTAGGTGGGATGGGAAGAGTAAGGAGGAGGGATCCCTACACCAAAGTCAGGGATCAGCTAAAGGACCAATACTGGGAAGGAAACAACAATGGTCACAACACTACCGAAACTGGCGCCCTGACAGAATCATAGCTCTTCAGTTTTACTTCTTGCGTGGTCGCCATTACTATACACATGCTATAAATGCACAATTGACATTTTGTTCATTATTTTTCAAAATCCTCAACAAAATATTAGCCAAAATCCTCAACAAAATATTAGCCAAAATCCTCAACAAAATATTAGCAATTAAATCTAGCAGTACATTAAAAAGATTAATGTTGGCCACGTGACTCAGTTGGTTGAGCATTTTTCCATGCACCAAAGGGTCACTGGTTCAATGCCCAGTCAGGGCACATACCCAAGTTGGGGGTTCAAATCTCCAGTGGGGGCACATACAGGAGGCAACTGATCAATGTTTCTCTTTCACATCAATTTTTCTCTCTCTTCATTCCATCCCCCCACCCTCTCTTTCAAATCAATTTTAAAATTACTATAAAAGGTCACACACATTGATCAATAGGGATTTATTCCGGGGATTCAAGGTTGGTACAATATCCCCAAATCAATGAGCATGATTCACCACATAAAGAAAATGAAGGATAAAAACCACAAGATCATATCAATAAATGCAGAAAAAGCATTTGATAAAAATTCAGCATCTATTTGTTATAAAAACTCTCAGCAAAGTTGGATTGGAGGGAACATACCTCAACGTAATAAAGGCCATATGTGATAAACCCACAGCCAATATCATACTCAATGGACAAAAACTAAATGAGTTTCCCATAAGATTGGGAACAAGACAGGAATGTCCATTTTCACCACTTTTACTCAACATAGTACTGGAAGTCCTAGCCACAGCAATCATACAAAAAGAAATAAAAGGCATCTAAATTGGAAAGAAAGAGGTAAAACTGTCATTATTTGTAGATGACATGATCCTGTATATAGAGAATTCTAAAGATTCCACCAGAAAACTAAATGAGCTGATAAATAAATTCAGAAAGTAGCTGGATGCAAAATAAATATTTATAAATCAGTTGCATTTTTATGCACCAATTATGAACTATCAGAAAGAGAAAACTAAAAAAAAAAACAAACCAAAACGAACAGTTATGGTACATTTACACAATAGTATACTACTTGGTCATTAAAAGGAAGAATAGTTTGTCCCTGAAACAGCATAGATGCCCTGGATAACATTATGCTAAGTTAAATAAGCCAGTTAGAGAAAGTTAAGTACCAAATGATTTCACTAATATGTGAAATTGAATGAACAAACTGAACTGATAAGCAAAATAGAAACAGGTTCATAGGAGTCATAGACAGAGAGCAGGCTGACATTTCTGGGGATGGGGAGACCTGGGGAGAGGGGTGGAAAGATTGAGCAAAAAAGAAAAAAATAAACTCCTGAAACTGAACAACAATGGGTGTGGGGGGAGAGGAGCGGGGGTGTGGGTGAGGTGGAAGAGGTTATAGGGGGATAAATGGTGATGGAAAAAACTAAATTTAAATTAAAAGTTAAAGTAAATAAATAAATTTCATATGAGTCTATATGCCTGTATGTAAAAGGCCCATTGTCATATTAGGAGTAGATACACAGTTTTTAAAAAAAGTAAAAACAGACCATTGAAAGAATAGAAAGCCAGAAAATAAACTTCCTCATGTATAGATATTTGCCTTATGAAAAAAATGTGACATTACAAATTATTGTGGAAAATAATAAATTAAACTGAATTTTTTCCATATGAAAAAAAGTAAATTATATCATATAGAAGAATGAATGCCAGTGGTTTAAAGCAGGGGTGGGGAACATCCAGCCCACGGGCCATATAAGCCCATGAAATCATTTGGTCTGGCCTTGCCAAGGCAACCACAGGCGGGACTCAAAATTCAATAAATCTAGGAGCTTTTTTCAAAGCCACATACATTTATATTAAGTGAATTATATTAAGCGAGTGATGTTATAAATATCCAAATGGCCCTTGGCAGAAAGAAGTTTCCCCATCCCTGGTTTAAAAACTTAATTAAGAATAGCAAAACTTCAAAATTTTAGAAAAAAAAAATTCAGGAGAATAAATTTATTACTTCTGTTTGGCAAATATTTCTTAAGCAAGAAACAAGACACAAACTATAGCAGAAATAGTGATTAATTTGACTAAAAAAAATAGAAAACAACTATATTAGAAAAGACATTATTAGCAAAGTTAAAATAAATGCCACAAACAGACATAAAGTATGTTTGGTCTCTAGATTTTTTAAAGAAGAAGACAAATTGACAAAGTACATGAGCAGGCATTTTATAAAAAAAGAAAACCCCAAACATACAAGATGCTGCTTATCATCACTAACACTCAGATACCTGCAAAGTTGTACGATCAATTCTCACCCTTCTGCCTGGAAAACATCTAAAAGTCTGGTATGGTACAGTGTGGAAGCAGACGTGGGGCAAAGCCATTTACATGCATTACTAGAGGGAATCTGAGTTTTTCAACCTTTTCAGAAGGTCATTTGGCATTATCTGGTAAGGTTCCATACGTGTAAATCATACCACTAAGCAATTCCACATCCTGGAAAGTTCTGGCACACATGCAGAAAGAACATATCCAAAGACAATCTTAACAACATATATAAAGGGAAAACCAGAAACAACTAAATATTCACCCACAGAGGCATGAGAAAAGTAAATTGTAATGTACGTATTTAAAAAGCTGAATAACATTTAAAAGGAAAAATAAAATCTACATATTTCAACTTGCATAAATCTTGAAAATAGGTTACATAAAAAAAGTTGTGATATGCTACTCACAATGTGCCGTTTATGTAAAGTTGTTTAAAAATACATTGTGTTCCATATTACATATGAATACAGACTGGAATGAAATTGTAAGACTATAGGGAAGAAGAGTACATGCCAACTGCAGAATGGTAGCTTTCTCTGAGATGGGACGGAGAATGGTTAGACGGGGAGGAAGGTACTTCGGAGAATTTTATTGCTTTTTAATAAAAGTTTTGAAACAAACAAACAAAACGAACGTAAATGAGCCAGCCAATGTAGCTCAGTGAATGAGTGCCGACCAATGAACCAGGAGGCCAGGGTTCCATTCCTGGTCTCCCAAACACATGCCTGGGTTGTGGACTTGATCCCCAGTGGGGTCATGGGGGAGCCAGCTGATCAATGATTCTCATTCATCATTGATGTTTCTCTCTCTCCTCCCTTCCTCTCTGAAATCAATAAAAATACTATACTTAAAGAAAAGAAAGAAAATGCATTTAGGGGAGTGGTCAGAGAATACATCTGAAAACATATTCAAGACAGGAAAGTTAATTTTCTGACCTAACTGTGCCTTAGGATAAAGTCAAAGTGTTAAAAACCACCTCTCTCTTTAGTGTCCAAGTACGTTCATGGTTTTTTATGTCTCTTTCTTATTTATATCTCCATTATTCCTGCTTTTACTCTGCCTATTTTCTCCCTTAAATTTCTTGAAGAGTACTTTTTGTCATCTGGCTGTGGGAGAGGAATCTTCTGCCCTGAAATGTGAGTTTCAGGGCACCTCTACTTGCCAGCCTGGATGTCAAGTACCGAGCTAGTTAAATTGAGATATGCAGCAAGCCTATGAGACAGGCATTGTTTAGCTCCATTTTACACAGGAGAGAACTAACTAAAACTAAGAGAGAATAAGCAATGAATTCAAGGTCAAATGGCTAATCAGAGTCTGGACTGGTCAAGATTTGCACCCAGGTCTGTCTGTTACTTGCATTCTGCTATCTTGCTGTAGACTAGCCAGTGGGTACTTAGGACTTAAAGTATGTACATGGCACTTCATGTTAGCAATGTATTTTACAATTGTTTTTATTACTTATTCCTATTTTATAGCTGGTCTCAGTTTATAGCATGCTTTTTGCAACAGCAGTTGTAAAGAAAAACAAACAAGGAAACCCATCTCTGCTTTGCTGGCTAGAGGCACTTGGGATATTCCTGTGAGCCATATTGGAAGATGGTTGTCAGGTGCAGTTCTGTTCTCTGCAAAACCATGGATGTCTGGCACAATTCTGTTCACAGTAGATTAGTCCTTAATTAACACTCTTTTGAAATGGAGAGAGAAACCACAATACCATCTTCAGTGTAAGCAAAGCTCATTCACATTCTACCAAGTGTTATAGCAGATAAAATAATTTAAGATCACTTTCAATCCTTTTAATAACAACTTGGTTTCATTATAGAATCATATAAAAATAACTTGGTCTTGTCTGGCATGATGGGAGGCAGAGAAGTGTGTGTGTATGCGGGGAAGGGGGGACGCACAATATCATTACTCAAAAGCCTGAGGTTCTCTTTTTTCTTTCTCTAAGAGATTTCTAAACCGAGGTCTCTTTCCAGAGGTAAAGATGAGGCAGGACAAGGAATCACCCTGAGAATATTGCCTTTAACTGGGAGCCGTCACAAACTCTAGAATGCTGCCGGTCCTTCTCTGAGGGCACTGACATGCCCAGGCAGATGGCAGAACTTTGCCTAGTCACACATGGGTTATTTTTGGGAAAAGGCTCAAATATTTTGTTTTTTCCTCAAGGTAGATAGATAAAGGATAAGAGTGAACGGTTGTTCAGTGTCCTCCAATGTTGTTACCAACCTTCTCACCTTCTACATCATTGTCTTCAACCATATCCATAATGTTATTGATCATGTCTATAGCTTGAGCAATTAATTTGCCATGTCCTGAGATACACCTAAAGTAGTATTCTCATTTTATGGATAAGGTAAAAAACCTGATTTTCCAAGTTAATCACACACACACACACACGCATGCACACACATACACACAACATATGCATATATATATACACAATATTTTAGTTACTGCAATTTAGGCATATTTTCCTTCCTGAAGATGCTGATTTTACCTAAAATATGTTAACAAAGCTTTTCAAATATCATATTAAAGACAAGCAAACACAAAAAGATATGACTTCCCTGGTTTTCCAGCTTCTAGAAGCTGCCACATTCCTTGGCTCCTGGCACCAGCCAGCGATGGCATCTCTGGCCCTGCTTCAGTCGTCACCCCTCCTTCTCTGAAAGACCCTACTGCATCTTTTTCCCCTATAAGAGCACTTACCTTCTAAAATTACATTGTGCCCACCTGGATAACCCAGGATAATCTCGTCAACATCTTTAATCGCATCTTCAAAGCCTCTTTTGTCAGATAAGGTGACAGTCACAGGTTCCCGTGATGAGGGGAAGGGAGTATTTTGCTGCCTGCTGCATCTGGTTTTCACATGTCAGTAAAACTCAGTGAGCCAGTTGTCCATGGAGACAATTCAATGGAATTTAAAAAAATAAAAAGAGGTGATACATTAATTATTACAGAAATTTCAAGTAAATGGTAGTATTTTAGAGCTTTGCAGTCCAGCCCTGGTGTAGAGATGAGCTGAAGTGCAGCAGAGGAAGCTACTGTCCTGGATGACAGGGTTAGGGGGTAGGAATGTGGCACAGGACTCCCTGCTTCCAGCTCTGGCCAGTTCCATCCAGCACAAGAGTTCCTAGAGTTCAATGAAAAAACAGCTTATCTGTGTCCTGGAAAAGACCAAGAGATCTCCCAAGAAGTCTTTATAGCACTCTCCCGCCCCGGAGTATACCCAGGTCTTTTCCCTTTCCTTTCCTTCCTCTTCCCCAGGCACATTACCATTACCTCCCTCAATCCCAAAGCTCTAGAGGCCCTTCCTTTACTTCTAGAACTTTTTTTCCTAAGCCCATTCTCCTAAGAATTACTTCTTCTGCCTCTGTGATTTGCTGCATAAATGTTCTTTTACCATTTTGGTTCTGAATTCTTTCCAAAACAAAAAATAGAAAATAATAATAAACTTAAAAAATATTTGTAAAGAACTGGGGCTTCTTCTTCTTCTTCTTCTTCTTCTTCTTCTTCTTCTTCTTCTTCTTCTTCTTCTTCTTCTTCTTCTTCTTCTTCCTTTTTCTAAGATGCACTGAACATCTGTCTGCCTCCTGGTGGTAAATGCATGTCATAGCAACTAGTCATTCAGCCATTTGGTCAATTTGCATATTAGCCTTTTATTATATAGAATCTTAGACACTGGATAAATTACTTTTCACTATCTCATACACCTTTCATAATCAACCTAGGAATTAAATATCATTATTTTTTCTTACCTCTATTGTTAGAGAAAAGAAAACGGAGGTTCTGGGGCAGCCAGCTAGCGAGGGGTAGAACTGAACCCAGAAGTCTGCATGCATGAGATGCATCTGTGTACCAGGCAATGTGCTAGCCTGTTGGAAGCTAGGAGAATAAGCTTAAAATGCAGAAAATTGTACAAACTACATATTAAGTTAAACACATACACACACACATACCACATAACCTCATAAGCCAGTGTTAATACTCCTTTATCTAATCTCTTTTAGTAATTTCAGTAAAATCAGACTGGTGGATGACATTAGAACTTGTTTTGTTGTCGTTGTTGTTGTTGATACAACTTTAATCATTGCCAACATCTGAGGTGCCAGATTACCCAAGACTTGCTGGGTACTTCAAACAGCATTTTGAGGAATGTTTTCCCAAAATGATAACACAGATTGATGGATAAAATAGTCATCTTTTCCCACATTTTCCCCCTACTGATTCACTCCGGATTGCATTTATAGAATCACATATAGCAATATATTCCAAATGAGAGATGAACAAGGTCACAGAAGGAAGGTTCTTACCCTTTCTGTGAACCAAAATGTTTGTTTCTCTTTGAAAAGTTACTAAAACTCATGCTAGCTAAGACATCTCCAGATGTCTGAATTATTTTCTATTTACATGTTTTCCTACCAGGGACAGAAGGATCAGAGGCAGTGGACAAAGGGAGAGGTGATACTGCTTTTGGTGAGCAGACAGGGGCAGTTCTATTCCATTCTTACTGCCCACAGTTATCCCCAAGGAATGATTTTATTGTTGTTTTCACTTGTTTCTTTGGTTGTGTGTATTGTTTGTTTGTTTGGTTTTTAGATTTTTAACTAAAAGGTTTCAGTCTGGTTTATCCTAAAAGGTGGCGGTGACAGCTTGGTGTATTCCACCTGGGATTTGAAGCTAGGTCTTACCATGGCAGAGGCTTGACCCCCTTAACTATCCTTATGACCTTTCCTAGCTCCCTTTGCTCATTTGCTTCCTGACACCTCACTCTGTAAATTCCCAATTAATTACAAGCAGAAGCCTGGTCCATCATCAAATTTGAACTTAGGGTACACAAAGCTACAATGTAATGAGGAACAGATGGGTGAATAACTGAAATTAGAAACATTGGTTAAAATCTGAAAAATGGGTTTTTAATCAATGGTTTCTTATAACTCTGCCTTCTTAATTTGAATTTGCTGATGGGGAAATAGTTCTACTTGGGTTTAGACCAAAAATTCTCAATCTTTTCATCTCATGGCAGATAGAAACTAATTATAAAAATTCTGCCATACACCAAAAAATATACTTTTTTCGCCAGTCTGACAAAAAATTAGGCATAATTTTGATTCATTCACATTGGAGGGCTATGCTGTGTTGTCAGTTGTCAATGTTTAATTTGACAATCTAAGAGAAAAGAGTTTAGTGTCCTTCACTAAATAGTCAGATATTGCATGTTTTAAAAACTTGAAAATCACTGGTTAAGACAAAGAAGCTATTAAATCGGGGTGAGACATTGAAGCAGAGAATATAGAAGTATGACTTTTCATGTTATTCCGTAGAACTAGAAGAGAGGCCATTTCTCTTATAAGATGCCTTTTACCCATCCATCAGAAACAAGCTTGAATTCTGTCTCTGCAGCCCAACACCTTGTCATCTGGTTTCGGAGTGTGAATGGAGGGTGAGAACGAGAAGGAGAGAATACTGATTCATTTTCCCTAAGTGGTTCTGACAGTGAGACAGGCTGAGCTCTCTCAAGATGGATGGGGATGTCCTTCAGCTATTTTTTTCAGCCTCTTCTAGATAAGGCTAAAGTTTCTCTTCAGGATAAAGTTTATTTTGTATCTTTGCACTAGCCAGTCAATGCCAACCCACACAGGGACCCTGGAGAATAAAGAGCCCACTCTGTGCCTGCATAACGAAACCCAGCGCTCTGTAAGGCCGGCCCAGCCACAGTTCTTGGAGTCATGCTGTCTGTTAGTGGGAGCTTCTGGTTGCATCAGCCTCTCACCCTCCGCCATTCCCTCCATCTTATTTTCAGTACCCCCCCTCCCCCTCGTTTAAATCTGTTTTGCCTCCTTTTTTCATTTCTATCCTGGGGGCATTGGGGAAGAACCTCTTTGCCAGTGACAACAGAACCATTCAAACAGAAAAACAGGGGAAAGAAAACACAAGTAGAGTTAGATTTTAATGCAAACCTCAGAACTGCCCACCTAGGAGATAAACCCCATAGCCGGCATAAGCCTTCAAAGTGATTGCCTTCTCCACCACTTCAGTACTGTTTTAGTCAGATCACTGTAACATACTAGTTGTTGGTATTTTTATGTACATTCATAAAACACTAAAAAATGAGTCTATCTGGCTGAAGGTAAAAAAAATGAATTAGAGATCATTGCTGCCCTTAAAGGTTCACAGTCCAATCGAGCGGGTAAACAATGACCATGTTCTGCAGGGTGTGATCATTGATACAATGCAGGTTTTGTAAAGGGTTAAATATGAGCACGAATACGTAGCCTCATGTAGCCCAGCAGAAGGGAAGGCAGAGATATCAGCATAGCTGACTACAATATATAACAAGTATATAACAAAAACAATGCTTTTAAAACGAGATTGATATCTATAAAACTCGCCGGAACTAACCTCCCAGATTCACTCAAGCCCCTTATGGAGAAATTTTCATAAATTTATTGGCAGATCTAAAAGAAAACTCAGATGCATAGCTATGAATAGGAGGTCTTCACATTGGAAAGTTTTGATGGAAAATCCCCAAATAAATTCAGCAACATTCCAAGCAGAATTCTATCAGGACATTGGGTGGAAAGGGAGAGGGTTTGACAAACTCATTTTAAATTTTCTGTGAAAGAACAAGGTCTGTGTTACTTCCCACCAGATAGTAAGCTACACTATAATGTCGAGTAATAAATAAAAGATGTAACATTGGCCATGGTGGATGCCTAGAGACCACTGGGCCTGTAATTAGGTTTCCAAATAGGCTGAACTTGGTGGAGTGCCATGGAAACAGCTGTATACCTCCTCCACCTCTGCCTTCAGACACACTCTGGTGTTGCCTCCCATCCTGCTGCTTTGATGCTACTGCAAAGCTAATGCCACTTTCTGGTCCTTTCCAGGCATCATTCAGAAATGAAGTTGTATCTCTTATGGTGTATCTTAATTAGAATGTCTACTTCATTTATAATTTTCTAGTTCAGGTTGAACAAACTCAGGCCAGAGAACTCTATGACTCAAAGACATTTGCAGAGGCCCATAGCCGGTGTGTGTGAGTGGGAGGTCCTTTCTCAAAGTCTGGACACCCAAACCCAGGGCACAGGCAGGTGAGGCAGCAGGAAAAGACCACAGTGCCATGGAACATACGTGGAAACAGTACTCAGTGTAAAAGTAGAAAATAGATTTTATTTAGATTTCTACATAATACTATTTACGTACATTAATAAAACACTCTTAAGCAAGAAAACTGTATCTTTTTCAAGGAGACATACATATGGTTAAGGCCATAATCCAGCCAAGAGGATGCCTGGGTAGTGGCTGTGACTGAGAGAATGAACTTGGCTGAGGAATAATGAGGAAAAGTAATAAAATAACCCAAAGGGGGTTTTACACAGACTGGTGATGGTTGTGAACCATGAAGTAAGAAACATGATAGATAAACTCTACTCTGTGAGGGCAGAGGCACTTCCTGACCTAAGACACAGAAACAAAAGGAGAAAGTTTGTGTATGAGGAGGGAAGGGTGTGTGTTTCACAGAAGCTATCCCCAAAGGCCAGATGCAGTGTGGTGACGCACAGGACGAAATCCACAGTGGGTGGGGAGAGCAGGTTCCAGAGTGTGCAAGTGCTGCTCAGGGCTCCCTTCCGGTTGCCAGGGAGTGGCACTCATGCCCAGAAGTGTGACTGCATCATGACTGCAAATTGGCCTGGGCCTGTCCTCAATGCATGCTCACTTCTGGCTGCTGTCGAGTAGATCAGTGGACCTCAAACCTGCAAATCCAGGACACATTTGGAGAACTTATTTGGAAATTCCAAAGCTTGGGACATAACCCCAGAGGTTCCAATTCTGTCCTTGTCAGCAACACCTGGCACAGGTACCTCCTGCAGCTGCACCAGTGCTCCAGCAATGCTTTGTTTATTTACGACAAAAATAGACATCTAGCCAGGTCGAGTGGCTCAGTGGTTGACTGTCAAGCTATGAACTAGAATGTCACAGTTCAGTTTCAGGTCAGGGCACATGTCCAGGTTGTGGACTCAATTCCCAGTGTGGTGTGTGCAGAAGGCAGCTGATCAAGGATTCTCTCTCATCATTGATGTTTCTATCTCTCTCTCCCTCTCCCTCTCTCAAATCAATAAAAATATATTTTAAAAATATACATTTATGCATCTATTTACTGTTTAAGAATGCAAATGGCATTTACAAACATCTAGTTATTATGTCAAGCATTTAGTTCTTCAAAACTCTCTTTATATATTCTCAATAAAATGAATATCAACAGTAC
The DNA here is from genome assembly GCA_004026665.1 of Murina feae. NCBI lineage: Eukaryota > Metazoa > Chordata > Mammalia > Chiroptera > Vespertilionidae > Murina > Murina feae. Next base: position 3,268 of record PVJC01006024.1, on the reverse strand, counting down.
CATTGCCATGGACTAGAGAAGCATTCCAGAAGGCACTGATTTTCTTGAGGATAGCTATAGTGTTTATGGGTAAATATAAATTGAGATCCAAACTTATTAGATCTTCAGTGCCTCCCACTCTTATTTTTCAGAATGATCATGGGATTACTGTGCTGTCTGATTGACCTGGGAAATACTGGGTTTCCTGAGGTTTTGCAAGCACTTCTTAAAAAGCCATTTTCTTTTCTCACCTTATCTCTTTGCCCAACATTCTGCCACGCCAGAACATGTACAGGCCTTTGACAGTACCCTGTTTTCTCTGTCCCGCCTCTGCTTTTGTCTAATGCTGTCCATTCTTCATCTTCCAGTTTTCCTTGCCACTGCTCCATTCTCTCCCCTCAACCCTGTGCCCCCCGCTATCTCCTGCCAGATCGATTTTCGGTGCTTCTTTGAGCATTCCACGGCATCCTGTACCTTCTCCTTCGGTACTTAGGAGACTATTGTTCCCAGAAGTAGTTCACGAGCTGACACAATTATAGAACAAGATGCCATTAATTTTAAAATCATTTTCAAAAATTGTGGGGAAGCCTACATATGCAAATTTGTTAAAATATAAAATAAAGAGACAATTAACAAAGGATAGGGCTAATCTGAAAGATGTAATAACAGAGGAAGTTTGACTGCACTCTTAAAGGAACTGCTACGGTAGCTATACAGCAAGCAGGCTGGAATATTAAGAGAATCACTGGCCCAGGACCCAGTGATCTGGGTTGTAATTCACTTCCCCTAACCAGCTGAGTGAGCTTGGATAAGTCATGATTTCTGTGAATCATAAATACACTCTAATACAGCTTCATCTTCCCCAGCTCAATGATGCTTCAGCATTCTAAGTCCACAGCTCCTTTGTGGTTTCATGAACTGATTTTAAAAATTGGGGGAACTGATATAAGAATGACAACCTTATCTTCTGCAAAGTAAGAAACATTTTAAAAAATTATAATATATCATAATCAACTTACATACTTAACTTATTATAACACATTAATATTTTGTTAAATAAACATATTTTAGCACACTCCCCAACATCAAGTAGGAAAACTTATTTTCTAGTAAAAGGACATATGTAGGTAGGTAGATAAATATAGACAAAGCTCCTAATGTAGTAATTCTGTTTTTTCCCCCCCTAAATTTGCTGCAGTGTAGGGGAAAATCATCCTACCTGAGGATGAATAGGTGATTAGATAGTGTTGATGGTGATGAGAGTGGAAGACCAACCCCAGGGCACAAAGTCAAGAGCCAGGAAGGGGTCAGAGTCCTTATTTACTGAGCCCAGTGGGAGAGAGATTGAAGTCACTTTATCCTTGAGATGGTCATCAGGTGAGTTGGGAGACTTTTCTAAACATAATGATGAAACCAGGAAATACTTTCCTTCTGATTAAGCGTCTCCAATAAGTTTAATACAATTATTTACAAAACCTTTAGGTAAAAGCTTTACAGTAACTTTTTTCTAAAGTGCAGAAGGCTATGGTGATTTCAGGAAGCAGTGATGATTTGTATTAATTTAATTGTCTCTTTTGAGACTTGATATCCTCGGCAAGCATCTTGTACTACTTTGTTCTTGGTTGTTAATGTTACTGTATACATTCCATATGGGAGTTAAAGGACCGTGGGTGGATGAATGAAGGAAAAACACATTCAGGCTAATCTCATGGGACAGAAATATCGAAGCAGTGATTCACGAGCTTTGAAAGGATTCCCTGGGTTTGGAGAAGAACCAAATGTGGCAGGAGTGGGGGACTCTTCAAATTTTTTGATTCCCACAACATTTTAAAGTTCTTGGCTTCCCCTGGAGAATTTTGATATAGTCAGTAAAGATTAGAAAGTTGATTTTTTCATGTATACAAAACACAGTCTTGATTTGGGGAGTTGAGTGGCTCACTTGATTTTGAATTTGTTTACTTCTGGAAAATAATGGCTTCCTGTTTTTGACAAGGGAACAACAACACAAAAAAGTTTATAAACAAAATTAAAAGGTTTCTTGGACAGCAAATACAACATCAGTTCTCTGGAGATTGGTCCTAAGTGAATCTTAAAACAGAATAACTGTCTCCTAAAAGACACATGGAATTGGTAACTAATGTGAAAATAAATGGCAACTTGGTCTAAATGCAGACTTTTGATGAAGGATAGGGATGTCCTCTAATAGCCAGCTCTGTTCATTCTGTTTTCAGCTTTAAGGGTAATACAAAGTAGGAGGACAGACTGTTTCCCCATGAACCTCAGCCTTAACAAAATTATGTAGGCCTCTCAAAGGAGGTCTAATTTAGAGGAGATAACTGCTAATGTTGGCTTGATTTTCAGGTATTCGATGCATCTTCGAATATACAAAATTATGGATTTAGGTTCTGCTATCAGTAAGCTTCTGAGGCTACAAAGGTGAACAAGACAGAGTCTATCACTTCATGAAGTTGCAGGAGTCAGCAAACTTTTTTTGTAATGGATGAGACAGTAAATCGTTCAAATTTGCAAAACCTAAGCAATTTGCTGTAATTAGTCAACTCTGCATTGTACAAAGAACACCTTACGGTCTGTTCTCCACAGCAGGTCTGTTTTTGTGTGTGTGCTATGTTGTATTCTTCTTGTAAGCAAAGGTTTCATTTATGAGCAGGTAAAGCTAACAACTGTGGAATAATCAATATTAACAACCCACCCACTGTGCCAGACATTAAAATATGGAATTTCCTTTTTGTAGAAGAGGTTATTGGCACTCACAGAAGATAAGTAGATTATGGAAGATATTATAGTCACTAAAGGTTGTCATTTGAACCAGGTCTAGGTAACTTGAAAGCCTCTTCTTGTAATCAGTACAGCAGAGTGTGAAACCAACTGGGGATAAGCGGAATCTCTCTGAGGAAAAATGCACACTGCCATGTTCTGACGCTGCAAGTTTGCCTTTTGCCCAGGGACACACACAAAGGGATCCCTGTTCACTGATGATGTAGATAGGCAGTGAACATTTGGATGCGTTTTTCAGAATGAATTTTATCCTGTGCCTATAAAGTGTGAAGAGCACCAGTCTCCAGCCTTTTAATTGAACTAGTAGCTAATAACTAAACTTTCCTCAATTTTCTACCTCCAACAGAGATAGGCCAATATGGGATCCAATAAAGGTTTGACATTTATCCAGCTCCAGAAGAAGAAGGAGGAGGAGGAGGAGGAGGAGGAGGAGGAGGAGGAGGAGGAGGAGGAGGAGGAGGAGGAGGAGGAGGAGGAGGAGGAGGAGGAGGAG
>PVJC01006023.1:0-56590 GCA_004026665.1 Murina feae | reverse complement strand
CTGGGGGCAGGTCCCCAGTGGCCACACACACACACACACACACACACACACACACACACACAAAAGGCGCCTGGCAGACTGGGGCCATCATAGGACATCCACTGAGGGGTCCCAGACTATGAGGGGGCACAGGCCGGGCTGAGGGACTCCCTCCACCCCGAGTGCACAAATTTTTGTGCACCGGGCCCCTAGTACATACATAAAACATAAGGATACTCGGTTTGATAGCAGCTTCTTACTGGAGATATTTTGGCCTGTGACCAGCTCCCAGATTGGGCATAGTTCCAGGAAACCACCTCATTCACATTTAGTTTGAGAATCTACCCTGCTAATAATCAAGAATACCTGATGGTTATACATTTTTTTTCCTCAAAGGATTAAATTGACAGATTACCATTCTCCCAACTTTTCTTGAATGTCTCAATGAAACGAGTGAAATGATGAATTTGTCTAACCAGTTTTTTGTATCTTCAGGCAGGTAAAGTGAGGAAACATGTAACTGAACAGGAAAAAACTGAAGAGGGACTAGGTCCTAATATAAAAAGCATTGTCACCATGTTGATGCTGATGCTATTGATGATGTTTGCAGTCCACTGTACCTGGGTCACAAGCAATGCCTATTCTAGTCCAAGTGTGGTCCTGGCCTCTTACAATCATGATGGGTAAGAAAATAACTTGGCTACAAAAGGATTTTATACCTATGGCTTTTTTTTCTGTCTCCGTGGTTAAGAATTGAAAAATAGAATGTTTGTGAGGCTCTGCATTTAAATCTACCATGTTTTTCATACAACCTTTCTTCTCTTCCTTCCCTGCCACCACATGTGGATAGTAATCATTGTATTTCATGCTCTTGTCCAGAATGTCTTTAGAATTGATAACATGTATATTAGTTTTTCTCAAAATGTGGTCCTTGGACATACAGTAAGTTCTCACTTAACATCATAGATAAGATCTGTGACTAAACAAAACAATGTATAGTGAAACCAACTTTACCATAGGCTAAATGAACAAGAGTTCAATTCCTATAATGTTGATGAGACATGATAACATAAGGATTGTTATTCAAGGACTTGCTATACAGCAACATCATTACCAGGAAGCCTGTTAGAAATGCAAATTCTTGACCCCTCAAAAAGCCTATTGATCAGAAAACTAGAGGTGGAGCTCAGCAATCTCTGATTTAATAAGCCCTCTAGGTGATTATGATGCAGCTGAAATTGAAGAAGAGATCATTTATATATTGCCACATCAATTTCTGCTTCATTTGGGTGCTTGTTAGACTTGCAAAATATCAGGACCCATCCCAGAACTACCAACTCACAATCTGTTTTTTTACGATATCCAGGAGATTTGCATGCATATTAAAGTTTAAAAAGCATTAGCTCTTCACTGATCTCCCCCCAACTCCCATTTTTTTGAGGCTTTTAAAGACCTCCCTTAAAATGTGAGATTAATTCCATGATTGAACACCTCAAGATTTTAAGTTACTCTCTTCACATTTATAAGATCTCATTTAAAAGAATATTGTGATTCTTTTCAGCACCAGGAATATCTTAGATGATTTTAGAGAAGCTTACTTTTGGCTAAGGCAAAATACAGATGAACATGCCCGAGTGATGTCTTGGTGGGATTATGGCTATCAGATAGCTGGAATGGCTAATAGAACTACTTTGGTGGATAATAATACCTGGAATAACAGCCACATAGCACTGGTAAGAATTCAATAAACAGTACATCAAAGTTATAACTTTTTATTATTTAGCAACCAGGCTTTACTTATAGTTAAGAATGGAGGTGAATGTACTCTTAGCTTGCAGAATTCTCAAATTTTCTCTTGATACATTTCATTCCATAAAGTGGGACTTATTTAAGTGTTCAGAATTGTAAGCTGATTTCTAGCAGATCTCATCTTATGATGAGAATTAGGCAAAATCTGAAACTTCATTTTTTCCAATGCCAAAAATCTGAAACTTTTAAACACTAAATTTGACTTGTATTTTCCATTTTATAAATTAAGATAATTATTTGCAAATATGTAAAAGAAATGCACTGTGTTCAGGGAATGTTCACTCTGTTAACCAATTTACATAAATTAAGGTAATCACCTCTCTGTTTTTTAAAGATATTAAATCAATAGTGGTTATTAACCAAATGAGTTTTACTTGTAATAGTGTTGGAGCTAATTATCAGATGTCTGGTAGACTAAGGGGAAGAATATGTTTGTGCTGGCTAGATTGCTAGTTATACCTGGCTTTGAAGTAATGAGAAGTTCTATTTCTTTTCAGCTTGCCTGCTTTTATACAAAAATGTTAATTTCATGAAATAATTAGCAAAATATTAAAAATGTATTGTGATTTTTGACATTTCTGCTATACCTTATAGGGAGTGAGGTGCTTCTAAATCTCAGTAAATATGTTGAATTCATAGCATATTCTATAAAAAGAATTCCATGTAAATCACATTCTTGATGTACATTCCTTCATAAGGTAAAAATGTGCATTTATTTCTTTTTTAGCATATTATGGGGCTAAGTATACACATTCTCATTTTTTTCTATAGGTGGGAAAAGCTATGTCTTCAAATGAAACAGCAGCCTATAAAATCATGAGGAGTCTGGATGTAGATTATGTTTTGGTTATTTTTGGAGGGGTTATTGGCTATTCTGGTGATGACATCAACAAATTCCTCTGGATGGTTAGGATAGCTGAAGGGGAACATCCAAAAGACATTCGGGTAAGAAACAGTTCAGGTTTTTTAAGACAGCTCACAGGTCCAGGTAATTCTCTTATTTTGCTGCCTGCATAGTGTTTGTTTTCATTATTTTATTCCCCAGATAAGACTCTCAGTCTGAATTTACTATGAAGATACTGTAAGCATTTTCCCAATTTTAAACCTTTTGAAATTTGTACTTGATATATCTGTTCTCCAAAGCAATCCTTTGTCAAGACTTTTGCTTTGACTCCTTCACAGCCTTCACAGTTCTGCCCTTTCTTTCCATTTCCATTGTTTCCACTCTGTTAATGACTGTTATGATCACAAACGTGAACTAGAACAGTGACCTTAAAATTGCTATCCACCGCTTTAGTCTTGAGTCTGCTCATGGCATACAAATGGTTAAATGATGAAGGCCCCTTAGATTCCCTCTCCAAGTCTAACATGACATTGATCATGTCACTTTACAATTTAAAAGCCTTTGATTGATTAAGGAAAAGGGCCTTAAAACCAAAGACAGACATCAGAACTAAAACCCTGCCACTGTCAGCTTGGTGCTATGAGCAAGTTATTTTTCGCCTATCAGTATTATATGCTTTGAGCACTAGATCTTGTTTCAGGTTCTGGTAGTGTAATGGTGATGAAGGCAGCCTCAGATTATCACTAATGGGAATGCCAGAAATAATTCATTTGTAGTGCTGTTTTGAGACTTTGTAGTAATGTAGATGAAGCCTCAGCCTAGTGGGTGGTATGTAATAATCTCTGTAATAAGGTAATGGTGTAAAATCCAAGCTCCTTAATACACTTTGCTTTGCTGGCCTCTTGTCTCTCTCATCTTTTCCCCCCATTCTGTCAGTCTACTTTACTCAGTCAGTCTTTTCAAGCTGTCTTGAAACTTGTCCTGTGGTTTCTTTCTTTGACTCATCTAACACGTGGTGTTTATACTTCTCTCCTGGGATAGCTTCCGGACCACAGATTTGTCTCCCCTCTAGAAGCTCTTCTCTGGTGTATCCATGTGTACTCACCATCAAAATCACACAGTTTGTTTTGTAGGTAGATTCTATCATATCTTTCCCACTCAGTTGTGAGCTCTTAGAAGATGAGCACCCAGCAAGTGGTTTAACCAATTAACTGTCACAATATTTTTAATTTAAATTAAAAAGATCCGCCACTTGCGTCTATAGACACTTTATGGTGTACAAATGGTTAAATGATTAAGGCCCAAAAGATGAGAGTGAGATTTACCACTGGTTCAGAATAAAAGAATCTTTTGGGAGAATTTATGCGTGTCATGTAAAGCCCCAATTTCCTGTTCAAATGTAAATGCTATAACATTTCCCCTAAACTGATTAGTAAATATTTCCTTGTATTACACTAAACTTGATTTAATTTTTCAGCATGTGATTTTCATTTGTATTTCCTTTAGCAGTGTTAATATTATGACATGTGATGAATCCAGATACATACTTTGAACATTTATATAGAAATTCTAAATTTCCGTGCTTTTTATATTCAGTATTTTTAAAGTTTGTGGGTAGGTAATACAGTCATGTGGTTCAAAAGTAAAATGTAAAGAGTTGTTATACAGTATAACTTTACCAACTTCCACCACTCCCCCTGAAAAGAAAAAAAGCCCGTGATAATCACTTATTATTTTCTTATGCTTCTTATTCAAGCAGATATAGTAGCAAAATATATGCCCTGTTCTTACTTTTTAAAAAAATTTCACTATATATCTTAGTAATTTTTCTATATTAGAATATGGAGAGCTGTTTTCATTCTTTTTTTCCCCCCCACTTTGACATGGTGTATTCTATTGTGTGTGTGCATTCATGATTTATTTAACCTGTGCCTATTGATGGACATTTAGTTGTTTCCAGTTTTTAGTCTCATAACAGTGGTACAGTAAGTAACTTTTATACTCATCTCTTTGCCCATGTACAAGTGTCTTTGTAGGGTAAATTCCTAGACTAGGAGTTTCTAATTATAGTGCCAAATTGGCCTTTGTTAGAGGTTAATTTATAAATTTTATAGATTACAATAAAATTACTAGAGTAATTTTCTAAACACTCCCCCCAACTAAAGAACTGACTGTAGAGTTCATATGGAAAAATAAAGTTCAATTAAAGAAAACTGAAAATGAGTAATCATGGTGAGGATGAGGCATTTGGAGAAAGTGAATCTATCTGGTATTAAAACCATAGTGTTGGTACCATTCTTTTGAATTATTGAGGTTTTTATGTCATGGTTATAATATGGTAAGATTAATTGCCTTTCCTTACTCCAACAAACAGTATTGTTCTTTTTCTGTGTTTTCTTAGATAATTTTGTTTATTTTTTATAAGTGGTTTCTAGACTCAGCTTTTAAAAACACTCATTTTGGGCCTTTTTTAGGGATCACATTACATTTATAAATTAATTCTCTGATAGAATATTTATTTGATATGTAACTAAATGTGACTTTCTGAATATACTCTGAAAGCTGGTTTATGGGGAAATAGAGGGACCTGTAAATTTATCTGACATGAACTTTTGATTTTTTTTTTGTAGGAAAGTGACTATTTCACCCCACAAGGAGAATTCCGTGTAGACAAAGCAGGATCCCCCACTTTATTGAATTGCCTTATGTATAAAATGTCATATTACCGATTTGGGGAAATGCAGGTTAGTTACATTAGTTTTACTATAATCTTTTTTTAAGGGAATATTTTAAAAGTACCCTATTTTCCGGCGTATAAGTCGACTGGGTGTATAAGACAACCCCCAACTTTTGAGAAGATTTTCCTGGGTTTAAAAGTCCAGACGGAGACTTATGCGGCACAAAAAGGAGCCGACCAGAGACACTTGCCGTCTCCGTCCGGCTCCATTGATGACCCCCGACTTTTGAGAAGATTTTCCTGGGTTAAAAAGTTGTCTTATACGCTGGAAAATACGGTAGTCTTTGTTTGCCTCTAAAAAAGGATAATGATGTTTGGTTGTGCTATAAAGAAAGAAGTGCTTATCTAAAATTTCCCAACACGCCCCTCCATTCAATTTAGATTTCTGAAACTTAAATGTGAAAAATTAGGAAAAAAAATTTACATCAAAGATTTCCTTCCAGAATATTAATTAACACTAAGGCTCAAATCCAGCCTTTGCTTTCCTTTTGACCTCATGCTTTTTGAAGGCATTTTTCTTCCACCTTAAGAAACTGTGTTTTTTGTTTAATTTTCCCTTTCTTCACTCCCCCTCCTACTTCCTTCTCTAAAAATCAATGGAAAAAATATCCTCAGTGAGGATTAACAACAACAAAAGTTTATTAGCAGTTTTGAGCCATGTTTCCACCATGTCTTCATTTTGATGCCTTCCCTACTCAAGAATAATATATGTTTAAGACATGAAGTATAACTTTTCTCATGTATAGATATACATGAACAAATCCCTCATTAGAATAGATTTAGTTTTTGTTTTAAAATTGAATTCACTTGTGCTCTGTGTCAACATAAATGTAGTCTGAGAATTTAAAATCTCTCTCCCCACCAGTTTTTCCTTTCTTAATTCCACATAAATCTTCCCTTGGTTTGACCTTTTAAACATTATTTATAGTTCCCACTTTTGGGACGTAGTATGCTTGTGCATTTATTTAACAAATAACATTGGGAAATAAAGCCACATTGAATGAGATAAGGTCATAATGCAGCTTATGTCCTAGTGGAGGACACAGGTAATTTTTAAAATAAAGACAAACTTTTACTGAAGAGTAAAAGATAAGGAAAATAACAGAGGAGACTTTTCTACAACCAATTTCAAGACAATATTTGGGGGTTTTATAAGTCAGTACTAATCCTATATAATAAAAGCCTAATATGCAAATTGACTGAATGGAGAAATGACCAGTCGGCAGCGGGAGGGGCCAGTGAGTGTCGGCTTCAGGCCAGCCAAGGCGGGTGCCAGCAGGCAGAGGGAGGGAACGGAAATTGGGGGAGGAGGGACAGTGGTGACCAGCAGAGGGGCAGGGCCAGCCGCTAGCCTGCCAGCGCCATTCCCCCATCGGCCTGCTGGTTGCCTCCCACATAGGGAGGCCAGACTGTGGCCTGAGTCGTCAGTTGGACATTCCCAGAGGGCTCTCAGACTGCAAGAGGGCACAGGCTGGGCTCAGGGGACAACCCTCCCCCCCCCTTAGTGCACGAAATTTTGTGCACCGGGCCTCTAGTTGGTAATATAAAGTAAGTAAGTTCTTTTAAAAATAAGCTTATACTTTAATGACTGGCCTAATTTTATGTCAAAGTATATCTTTAAGTATTAAAAAAAAAAGAAAATTCTTCCTTGAAGAAATGTGTTTGGACTGAGACCAAAGAATAGAAAGGAGCCAGCCATGCAAAATAGCTAAATGAAGAACTTTCCTGCTGAGGGAATAGATAGTGTAAGACCCTGACACAGAAAAGATGTCCTTATATACCAATAAAAGGGGCTTTGGTGGATTTCATTTTGCTGTTTTGCTTTTTTTTAATGCAGGGTTCTTATGCGCTCTAAGGATTCAGTGAAATTCTAATTCTGATGTATTTAGTTTCTCCCTGATTTTTTCCTAGTTAGTTAGCAATATGTGAGAACTGTTGCAATATATTACTCTGATTATGTTCTCCTAGTTTAACGGAAGAGAGTTTTGCACTGATAACATTTACTACCTTCGAATAGAAATCTAATGTTTTCCAATATGGTTAATATCCAATATGGTCACTTTTGCAGCTGGATTTTCGTACACCCCCAGGTTTTGATCGAACACGTAATGCTGAGATTGGAAACAAGGACATTAAATTCAAACATTTGGAGGAGGCCTTTACATCAGAACACTGGCTTGTAAGGATATATAAAGTGAAAGCACCTGATAACAGGGAAACACTGGACCACAAACCTCGAGTCACCAACATTTTCCCAAAACAGAAGTATTTGTCAAAGAAGGTAGGTGTCAAGTGAAGTCACGGTGTCTGAAAAATTGCTAATAAATTTCCATTTGCCAGGTTTATAAAGACTATCACTTACTAGTACATATTAAGTAAATATCAAGTTATCAAGAGCATTCCTTTCCAACTGAGTACTTCAGATATCCCAGCCGACAGCTTTCTCTGAATAGCATAGTGATTAACAGTGAACCAAACAATTTTCCAGAGGCATTCTGGCTTTAGTTTACTAATGACCATTAATAAGACTTAATTTGTAAAGTAAGATTTGTTTGTGACCATCACTTTCTGAACCTTTATGAAAGTTTAGAGTGCCAAACACTCAAGTAATACAGTTATGATCTATTCCTCATCTTTTAAACAAAGCAAACTTAAATTGCATTGTCATGTTCTGTTTTTAGTATAATATTATTTTATTAATCATTGAATAAAGAATAAGCTTAAGTTGGTTGAATCCAGAATTAAAAAAAATCATTTATCTTAAGATGATAATTATTAAATGTAATTGTCATTCTTGTTGGCAGGAATTACAATGATGAAACTATTACAGTCCTTTTGTAATAAATAATAAGATACAAAGTATATTATTGGAGGTCATTATTGCTCACTTAAGCGAAAGAGATCTAATCTTTGCTACAAAAGACTACTAAAAATGAGTGTTTATATAGGTTGCCCCCTGTGAGAAATGGGAAATAATGAGCAGTCATGAAATATGAAGTTAAGCTACTACCCTCATAATACTCATTATTATTAGACCATTTTCAGTCTTCAGTCTTGAAAGGTGCTTGGATTTACGTTGCTCACAGAGTGAGCCATGCCAAAAGTATTTGTCCATTTATTTATTTATTTATTTATTTATTTATTTATTTATTTATTTATTATCTTTAATTGATTTCAGAGAGAAACAGAGGGAGAGCAATAGGAACATCAATGATGAGAAAGAATCATTGATCAGCTGCCTCCCTCCTGCATACCCCACACAACCCCACAACCCAGTCATGTGTCATTGACTGGAATCAAAACTGGGACCTTTCAGTTCATAGGCCAATACTCTATCCAGTGAGCCAAACCAGCAAGGGCCATGCCAAAAATCTTTAATGTAGCCCTGGTACTACCCTTACTCTTGAGGGATACCTTCCAAGACCCGCAGTGGATGCCTGAAACTGCATATAGTACCTGCCACAAACTCTGTATAAACTCCTATGTTTGTTTGTTTTTTCTTATACTTACACTAGAGGCCTGATACACGAAATTTGTGCACTTGGGCAGGGGTCCCTCAGCCCAGCCTGCGGCCTCTCGCAGTTCAGGAGCCCTTGGGGGATGTCCGAGGGCCTTGGAGGTGGGATAAGCTCCCGCCACCGTTACTGCGCTCACCAGCCATGAGCCCAGCTTCTGGCTGAGCAGCGCTCCCCCTGTGGAAGCGCACTGACCACCAGGGGGCAGGCAGCTCCTGTGTTGAGCATCCGTAATCTACTGTATTTTAAATCATTGAAGCAATTATCCTTTTATGTTTACTTAAAATATACTTCAAATATATTCAGAATGCAGATTATTTCAATTTGTACTATAAAAGTGATCTGTAAATAAAAACTTTTATTAGCTATATGATATGTAAATGGAAACTTTTTAAATGAATACTTCTATGCCAGATACAGATTACCAAATCTAGACTGATGTATTTAAATGTCACATTTAAATGACACTCAGTATGTTAGTCATATCAGATTTACTTACTACTAGTCTTTACATCAAATGATAAATGATCTAGTTTCAGGCATGTGGTAAGAGAAACTGGTGAGTCACCTCAGTGCAGAAGTTAAAGCAAATGCTGCCAGTTTCAAGGCAGTTTACTCCTAATCCATCTAAGCCCAGTTAAGGTCTACTTTTTCTGAAGAACAATACCATTGAACTTGTCTGATGATAGTACATTTTCTTAATCCTTTTTTTGTCTTCTCATCATTCCCCCAAATAAAGAAGTGAATAGATAAATCAAATTTATCTTTTTATAGTTTGTCTTGTTTGCCCAAAATACATATTCTAGTAGCCAACAACATGGACTTTGAATTTCTAGTTTCCATGTCTTTCTATTACCTGTTTGTACTAGCACTAAAGGAATGCCGGATGGTTGGTTTATTGATTGGTTGATTGGTTTTTCTCTCCACCCTCGTTATTATTCTGGCGGGGAGAGAGTGGTGTGAGTACAGCAGTCATTCTGGTAGTTTTCCTGCACTGCAAAGCTGACATGGCTGAAGTACTAGTAACAGTAGAACAGGGCTACAGAAAAGACTTTTTGGCATGGCTCCCTACCCACAGAGAAAAAAACATGTTGAGAGCTCAGCCCAGTTATACATACTTTGCATAGACCTAGGCTATTTGCATGATCTAGCAGAAGAGGTTTCATGTTCGAAATCTGTAGGTAATAATGATAAACCAGCTCCTTGGCCTGGTTTGAATTTTAAAAATTGTGTTCTTTGAAATTTTTTACTTTTTGCCTTAAGTAAGTTAATAATAAAATAACATGTATTATGAACCAAGCTAGCAGCAACAAATTTTTATAACCTTAATAAGGATTGCATTTTGCCTTATTCTTTTCTCTGTTAGAAAAAATTGTAAGTTGTTTTTAACTGAACATCATAAATAAATGTACACAATATAGGATATACCCTAGGTTTCTGGAATCTCCAAGAGTTGTATTTAAATGTGAAAATTGAATAGAGGGGTCAGTCTCTTGAGTCTTCAGCCTCTGCTATAAACCAGTGCATTGATGGTACATTAAATTACTTGTTTCCAAAAAATACTTTTATCAATATTTGTGGATATGTCAGATTGGCAGACACTGTCTGATATATCTTGTAGGATTCTAACATCACAAACATTTTTGCAGTACTCTCTCTAGTAATTTTTGTTTTTATACCAGAAAACATGTGTTGAAAGTATTTTAGTGGGGTCCAGAATTATTAAGAAAATATTATTTTAAAAAGATCTATGAAACTCAAGGAATGTTATGGGGTGTGTTTTTCCTAGGTATTTGGTTTTTGTTTTGTTTTTCTTTTTCTTTTTTTAATATATTTTATTGATTTTTCACGGAGAGGAAGAGAGAGGGATAGAGAGTTAGAAGCATCTATCAGCTGCCTCCTGCACACTCTCCACTGGGGATGTGCCCGCAACCAAGATACATGCCCTTGACCAGAATTGAACCTGGGACCCTTGAGTCCACAGGCCAGTGCTTTAGCCACTGAGCCAAACCGGTTAGGGCTTGTTTTTCATTTTTAAGTGCTATTTTTCTACCTAAATTGTAGAATGTGTCAAGTAATTTTATTTCTTTTTCATTTTTGTAGATAGGTACAAAGTTACTTAATTTGTATTTCTGACGCACAGCTTATCCTTGGAGGCTAAACCAGGAGCAGCATTAACATTTTCTGATAACTTGTTTTAGTATTTCTATCCTGCCTGGAAATGTAATTATTACAGCTGGGCATTTATTGTAGAGCGTGGATGTAGAGCATTTGTCTGATGGTGAGGAGTATGTGATATTCATTAGAGCAATGGTTCTCACCTGTGGGTCGCAACCCCTTTGGGGGTTGAACGACCCTTTCACAGGGTCACCAAAGACCATTGGAAATATAATTACATACTGTTTTTGTGATTAACCACTATGCTTTAATTATGTTCAATTTGTAACAATGAAAATACATCCTGCATATCAGATATTTACATTAGGATTCATAACAGTAGCAAAATTACAGTTAGGAAGTAGCAACAAAAATAATTTTATGATTGGGGGTCACCACAACATGAGGAACTGTATTAAAGGGTTGCGGCATTAGGAAGGTTAAGAACCACTACATTAGAGAAATGCTCTAGTACTGCGTTTCTCTTAAAGCTAGGGACCTAGTCCAGTTTATATTGGATCTTTTGGCGTACTTGGCATAGACAGTGGTATTCACTGTTGAAGAGCTGAGGACTTATTAAGAGAATCTTCCTCACATTGCAGTAAACCATGTGTGTGTATTTTTTTAATCTGTAGGAAACCTGCACTAACACTATGTGTTCTGTTTTCTTTTTAGACTACGAAAAGGAAGCGTGGCTACATTAAAAATAAGCTCGTTTTTAAGAAAGGCAAGAAAATATCTAAGAAGACTGTTTAAATAACTATTCTGGTTCCTAACTTGAAGCAGTTGTCCTTTGTGAGAACCAGTCTTTGCCTTTAGCTCATGTCATGTTTCACAACAACAGAGGGTACAGAACCATCACTGATCCAGGTTAATGTTCAAAATTTCCTGGCAATGCCTGACTTAAAAAATAAAATTGGCTTATTGGGAACAGCTGTTTTCGACTTATAATGTGAAGCAAGACAGAGCACTGCTGTAAATGTCTTAACAGCAGATTTTTTTTATTGGTACATATTATCCTTCCAATCTGAGAATTTGGACTAACTGCACCAAAGAACCCTCTAATTTGGTCCCTGGCACATGCATACTTATTAATGTTTTTATTCTTTTACAAGACCTGCATTTTATTTGAATTACCCAAATAGCAATATATAAATTACGAATGATAAAATGTGATACAAGCTCCTTGAACCACACTAGTAAATAGTACAGGTCTGAGAAAGAGGTATTAGAAACATAATTATACTTCTTTGAATTATATTTATTTTCATGTTTCTCCAGTGCAAAGAATGTTTCATCAAATGCACATTTTCTGTTGCTTACTGTTTGCTCTAAGAAGCTGCTGTTTCAAAGATGAACCTCTGAGTAACTAATTGATTGAAATAGTTTTGTGTGTTTTTGTTTTTTTATGTTGGCACATTATTGCTGCTGTTAGCAGTTGTTTTCACCAGGTACTTATAGAGCAGATCTTATACATTGTTCATTCAAGGGCTAAATTTATATCCTTTGGAAATCATGGCAACTGAAAAGAACGTTGCTTACCAGGATGGGGTTTATAGGGTTTGTATCTCAGCACTGAGGTTAGCACTATGTTTACATGTAAAAGATTAAGGAAAAAACCCTTAAAGTGGACAGAGTTCATTATCTGTGACTTTAAAATGACAAAGGATTTGTAAACTTTGCCTGGACTTCTCTCATTTTATAACAATTTCACTTATCACAATGATTTTGTCCTCTGCTCCATACTGTTTTAATCCCTTAAGCATTTGATGAAACACTCTGTAATGCTATTGGAATTTTCTTAAATATGTGACAGTTGTCAAAAATGCACTAAAATATAAATGGAGATTGAACATGTTCACTTTCCAGCTTATAGGCAACTTTATATAGACTTGAACATTTTCTCCAGTTGTTTAGTAAACGTGAAAGAGAAGGGGTTTTTCCTGCCACAGGATATAACTTTTTTTATACAAACAAGCATAACTTAACACCACTGCTTTTGGTGGAAAAGTGCAGAATAGTATGTACCTTTTATGAAGAAAAGTGTAATTTACAATATTCAATGAGAATGTTACTGCTGATTTTCTTTTCCAAAGTGTAGAATATTCTTTGATTTATAGAATTCATTTTTGACCCAGATGATGGTTCTTTTACAGATGGCTGAACATTTTCACAAATAAAGTGTAACTAAATCTGGATTTCTGATACCTTGTCATTTGGGGGATTTTAATTTGTTGCTTTAAAATTCAATGCAGAGAAGTTGTTGACTGTGGGGGAAATAAAGTTAATTCAAATTTTGTGTTAAGTGTGTTGTCTTTTACAAATCTGTTTTTGAAAGGAGTTAAGAGCACTGAACACACCCTTCCTTCCTTGTTCACTTTACAAAGGTTTTATTTAGAGGATATGTACAGAAAAGACATGGATGGATTCATTCAACTTTAACCTACCATTTTATTTTGCCTTCTTTTGCCTCAGAATGATAATCTGTTTATGGGTTAGTGAGGGGGAAAACACCTAAGGATTTTAACAAAAACCTTGCTTCTTAAAGTTGTGATATTTAATTTGTAAAGTTTTCAAAATTTGTCAATTTATAAAATTTAATTTGTAAAGTTTCTCTTTAAGAGCAGGAATGGTCTCTCACCTTTCTGAGTTTTAAGGAACACCACTTTGGTCCAATAGATTGCCTCAATAAAACAGCATAACATAACAGCATTTGTGACTTTGTTGTGTGAGAAAAACAAAATTACAGTAGTTTAAACACATTGGAATATAGGATAATTGGCTCAGAATATTCTTTAGCTCTAAATTCATTTCATGTATGATCAATAACACCGAACATTACAGAGGGGTGTGTTAAATATCAAGACTGCCAAGGTTTAGACTATACAATAGCTTTTGTTTTTGTTCCGCAGCTTGGAATTGAACAAAGTTGAGTTCTTAGTATTATAAATTATAGCAGTAGGGCAGCAAATCCAAAGATAAAGTGCAGTTTTGAAATAATTACATTATTACCTAATTGAGTTTGCATTTGTAGTTTACTTCAAGTCCCTAGGCCATGGCCAAGAGGCCAGCACCTTTTCATAGCTGGAGAGATATAAGAGCATGACATCTGCAGCTACTTGCTCCTTAAAAAAATATTTTTAATTGTAATATATAACCAAATTTACAATCGTAACCATTTTTAAATGTATAGCTCAGTAGTATTGAGTACATTTACATTGTTGTGTGGCCAATCTCCAGAATTTTCTTGCAGTCGTTATTACTTGAATGGTGAGTTTTGTCAGACATCGGCTTTGATGTTCATATTCCATTGAGGTAGGTGGAATAATGGATAAACATAGAGCTTAACAGCAGAGTGCAATGGAGATGTAGGAAATTGAAACTGACAAACCAGTAAGGAAATGTTATGATGTCTACTGTTGCTTTTAAATTAAACTTTTTTAAAATTGTGAAGTGTGACAGAGAACACAAAAATGTACTCACCTTTGTGTACACAAATCAACTGTAACCACAGCCCAAGTCAAGAGAACAGAATGGTGTCAGCACTCCAGAAGCCCCTCCCAGTCATTGGCCTGTCCCACTTCCCCCTCCAAGGCTCAACTGTCCTTGCTTTTAAGGTAACTACTTTGACTTCTGATTTTAATGCTTAATATGTCTCTCTAAACATACTTAATTGCACCTATTCTTTCAACAATGTAAATGCAATCAAAGTATTTTTTTAATCTAGCTTCAGTTTTTATGAAACTCATCCAGAATATTGCATGCAACTGTAAGTATATTTTCACTGAAGGAAAGTATTTCCTTTTATGTTGTCCACCCCCATCCCACTCTACCATTGATGTATATTTGCATTGTTTTCAGTTGGAGGATATTATAAATAATGCGCAATTGAGTAGGTGGAGTAATGGATAAATGTAGAAATACTTATTCTTTTACATCTCGGATCTTCTGTGCATACATTATTTTGAGTTTTAATAAAGTAGAATCGCTAATTAGAACATGTAGGTTTTTGTTCATCACATCCTAATCAGCCCTTGCCAATCTTTAATTTTGTCTCAGTTCAGTTGAGCAGTGGTTTTTCATTCTGCTTCTCCTTTTCTATGTTACCAATGAGATTGGCCTTTTGAAATTCTCTTCCGTACAAGGTTTTAGTTCTAGTCCATTTTTCTGTTGATTTTTTTTTTATATTAGTATGAGTTGTTTCTTACAATATGCCTAGGAATTCTTCGTTACTTGAATGTCTTATTCAATCTTGTATGTGCCAACAGATTTCTATCCCCCATTTAAAAACTCTTCGTAAGCTGAGGTGTGTAGTCTTTCGTATTCTTTTCCAGAAGATTTGTTTTTATCTTTTATACTTAGCTTAGAAATTTGTTGAGTGCAGTGTGAATTTTTTGTTTAGGGTTTTGTTTGGTTTGCATGTGTATACCTAATTGTCCCTGCACCATTTATTGAAAAGACCATCCTTTTCCTACAGCTGTGAAGTAGTACTCCTGCAGTAAACCAGGTATCAATGTGAGTGTATTCTTGACTCTCTTGTATTCCATAGTGTGTGTTGACTTAACATAACTTGAAGATATGGAAAAGCAAGTCCCTCTCCCTTCCCCACTATATTCTTTAAACTCTTGCTTGTTTTATGGCCCTTGGTTCTAAAACTTGTATGAAAAAAAAACAAAGTTGTCAGTAAGAAGAAGAAAAAGAAAGCTTTTCAGGCTTTTGATTGGCATTGAAAGTATACTGGAGAAACTAGCACTTTTAAAATATTGACTCTTCTATGAACATGGCATATTCTTTGATTTATAGAGGTCTAGATCATAATTTGTTTTATAGCTGTTAAACGGGTCATGCACACTTTCATAAATTTTATTACAAGGTATATATTACTTTTAGTAAATACTGCCTTATAAAATTTTATTTTCCAGTTGTATTTAGAAAGTTTAGTTTTATATGTTGAGATTGTACTCAATGATTTGTTAAACTCATTCTAATATATTCATATTATTTTTATTAAACAATGCCACCCTAATGGGGAATAATTGCAGTTTAATTTCTAATGGTTATATGTTTAATTTTCTTGCCTTTGCTGCACTGGTTAGGACATTCAGTATAATACTATGTAGAAAAGGTAATATCCTTGCTTTCTTCTCCCATATGGGAAATTTTTGGTATTTCACCAAGTGTGTTTAAATGTAGATTTTTCTGTGGATATCTTTTATTATATTGAGTTTTTATCATGAAAAAGCTTTATCAAATGATTTTTAAAATTTATTCAGATGATTTTTGTTTTTCTCCTGTATTCTGTTAACATAGTGAATTACAGACTTTTGTTTACAGTATAAACTAAATTTGTATTCCTGGACTAATGATCAGTGCTTGATAGAATTTGTTGGTGTAAACCATTTGTGCCTGGATTTTTCTTTGTGCAAATGTTTTAAATTATATATTCAGTTATTTTAGAGACACAGATTGCTTTAGTTTTTTCTTCCTTATGTCAGTTTTTGGTAAGTGTTTAAGGAATTTGACCATTTCATCTAAATTTTCAAAGATTAATGTAAAATTATTGCTAATATCACTTAATGATTATGTTAATGTTTGGTTATTTTACACTTGATGCCCTCTTCCTTCCTAAAATTGGTTTTCTATTTTTCTTCTTGCATCCCTATTTTTGTTTCCTCTCATTACCTTGCTCCTCATTATCCTTCAGTTTTTATCAATTTTGTTAGCTTTTTTTCTTTCAAAATACATCTTATGGTTTCGTTGACATTTTCTGTGGTATATGTTTTATCAATTTGTGTTAATTTCCTTAAAGGAGAAGTGTTCTTTTACATAAACGTGTTGATTTTTTTTCTTCCCTAATATCTGAATTTAAAGTCATACATTCACTATAAGATTTAAGTTCCATTTTAACAAATTTTGTTGTAAACTGACATTTAGTTAATGCCTGTTTTAGTTTGATTGTACTTTCTTATTTGAACCGTGAGTTCACGTTTCTTGATTTTCAAATATGGTGGTTTTCTAGTTATTCCTTTATTAACATCCACCTTAAGTACATTGTATTCAGACTCTGATTTTAATCCTTTGAAAATGGTTAAAATTTGCTGATTCCCGTGTCCACATCCCTGAAGCTTGTTCTGTTATTTGCTAAAAAGGATGTATTGTAATCATGTAGGTTTGCCTGTTCTTTCTTGAACTCTCAATTTTATATGTTTTGAACCCATACCAGGTATATGTACATTTGAACTTTGGGGGGAAATATCCGACTTTATTTTCAGTAATGCTTTTTGTTAAAGCCTGTTTTTTCTGATTAGTAATAGTTAACACTATTAGCTTTCATAAGATGTTTTTGTCATGTTTCTTTTTCATCCTTTTAAGGTGTTCTACTTTGGATTTGTTTCATTTGGGATTTTTTAAAAATTCTCATCCATCTCTTTAAATATTGCTTCTGCCCCAGTCTCTCTCTGCTCGCCTCTAAGATCTGATTAAACATAATAAGACCTTTGTTGGCTGTATCCCTCTCCATTCTGTATATTCTATTAACTCACCCGGTATCACTAATCTGGTACTAAACTCATCCATTGAGTTTATGTTACTGAATACGTTTCTGTCTTCTCCCTCCTCAACTTTTCTTCTTATGGTTTATAGGAATATAAAAAATAGAGACCTATGTCAGTGGGAGACTTACCATTTCATATCTTTGGTCTGTATTGGAATGATTTCTAAGCCTTTTAATATATTAATTGAAATGAGTTTAATTTCTCACCAGAGGATATGTTTATTGATTTTAGAGAAACATTGATTGGATGCCTGTTGTAGGCGCTCTGACAGGATTGAACCTGCTACCTAGGTATGTGCCTGCACTTGGAATTAACCCCACAACCTTTTGGTGTAAGGGAGGACGCTCCAACTGAGACACCTGGCTAGGGTGAGTTTTATTATTTTATTTAAGTATTTATTGAAAAGACATTTCTCCCATTTAATTGGCACCATTATAGAAAACAAACTGTGGTGATCTACTTCTGAAGTCTGTGTTCCATTCATTTGTGTGTTCTCACACCAGTACCACATTGTCTTGAAGTCAGGTAATGTAGTTCCACATTAGGACCTTTTAATATTTACCCTGGGAATATAGACACACATGCTTAGGCAAATGAGGATGTATGTTCACCTAACTTAAAACTGACATAGGATTATTAATCCCTTAACTGAAGTAGTATTAATGAGGTATATAAAAAGGAACATACCTACCAACCAGGGTAGTTAAAATGTGTTAGTGAGGATTGTAAAAAATTCATACATTGCCAACAGGAACTCAAACTAGAAATCACCCTGGAAAACTGTTAGCAGTAGCTGATGCAGTTGTAGATACACATCCCCGTATCTCAGCAACTCTTCTAGGTGTGTTAAAGTTATTGGTGCTGTAGTGTGGTCTGAAGTCAGCCACCAGATGTGTTGTTCTGGAGGGACTCCAGTGCAGGCCAAGTCACCCACATTTTATGTGAGGCATGGGTCACTTGGTGGGATCTACAAAACAACCAGTGGTTCATAGCTGCTAACCACAGTTCCAGGCAAGACTTGTCATTGCTTATGCCAGACTTGGGGATAGCTTGTTGTTTCAGTGCTAGTTGAGATTGGTTGTTACTTGTGCTTGGCAAGAGGTACAGGACATGCAAGGCCAGCTGCGCTTGTCTGGGGTTGGTAGACCTTTGAGAGATTTTAGGAAAGTCCAAGCATGAACCTAGGCAGATTGATTATGTGGATGGAAAAGTGGCTTGTACCAGGCGCGCAAGTTAGTTAGGGCCTCGGAATTACCAGAGCGAGGTGTAGAGTGTTAGCCAGGTTAATGGAGAGCAGAGATTGGGTGCCTTTCTGTGACTGCTGGTTGAATGGGGGAAGGGCTCAACAAAAGAACAGTGGTACTTGCCAGCATTTCCAACCCTGACACAGTTGCTAGCCAACTCAGTGCTTTTCTATATGTCCTTGGTGCTGATTTAGGTGCTGTCCCCAGTGCTAGTGAGCAAATAAGTCTGTTTTCAGGCCCCTCTATTGAGACCATTGAGACTCTAGCAGCACTCTGTCTCACTTGGATACATACACCACCAGTTTTCACAGCCAGATGTTAGGGAGACTCCTCTTCCCAGCACTGATGCCCCAGATTGGAGAACCACGTGTGGTGCTGGGAGCACTCACATCTTGGGAATGACCGGATTCTTAGAGTTGGATTTTGGTTACATGAAATAAGGAAAATCATTACAGTGATTGATTTTTCCACTGTGCTTGTGTTATATTTATAAGGAAAACAATCAGTGGTCTATAGCAACTGAACAAATGCCCACTGAAGGAAATGTCATGGTATAAAGTATATTCATTTTTGCCCCACTCCCTCCACAGTGTAGCATGGTTGGGAGAAAGCAGCCACCTCTCTCCTAGTGACCTCTCTCAAATAAAGGAGCAGAGCACTTGCTTGCAGCATTCTAATGTGTCTAGGGCTACCTGAAGACCTGGTCTCTGTTTCACTTAACTTGGCTCACCTCTCAGGCTTGGAAAAGCTGCAGAGAGACTATGGACCTGGAGATGCTTTAGGAAGAAATGGAGGTAGAGGAATGAGAATATCTAATGTTCTGAGGAGTCAGAGGAAAATCTGGAAAAATAAAGACATTTAAAGACAGCCGTTAACACCATTTTGTTCCACTCTGGTGATTACTTGAGACCCCGACTTACGTAGCCTGAGCCTTTTTCCAGAGTAAGGCTCCCAAGACACCCCGTGGTCTGCTGGAGACCACACTAGAGCACCACCAACCAACTCTCCAAATGACACACCTGAAGGGTGAACTCAGCCCCATGAAAGCTGCTGCTGCGTGGGGTCAGCCCTTACAAAAGCTCATGCTGTAGCCAGTGCACCTGAGGATCAACTCCACCCACTGACATGCCAACAGCAAGCAAGAGACACCTGGCTTAGGAGATGGTGTCCTGAGGCACAATCTACCTTTCTACAGAAGGCCACTCTGCCGAAACTGGGAAAGGTAGCATATCTACCTAATATAGAGAATCAAACAGAGTCAGCCAAAATGAAGACACAAATATGTCCCAAATGGAAAGAACAGGACAAAACTCCAGAAAAAGGAACTAAATAAAAGCAGTGTGCCAGATACAGAGTTCAAAGTACGGGTTATAAGGATGCTCTATGAACTTAAGGGAAGAATAGATGAACCTCAACAAAGATAGAACCATGATAAAGGACCTGTGGGAAATGAAGACTACAGCAGAGGATTAAATCAGCAATGCAGAAGACAGGTAGAAAACACCAGGACAGCAAAATAATTTTTTTAAGTGATGAGAGTTTAAGGGACCTCTGGTACATCATCGAGCATACCAACATTTGTATCATAGTGCTGCCAAAAGGAGAAGAAATAATGGAAAACATCCCTAACCTGGTGAATGAAATTGACCATACAAGTCCAGAAAGCACACAGTTCTAAGGAAAATGAACCCAAAGAGGTGCACACCAAGATCCTAATTGAAGTACCAAAGGTTGAAGGCAAAGAGAATCTCAAAAGTAGTGATGAAAAAAAGCAGTTAAGTAAAAGGGAGCGCCTGTAAGACACTCAGCTCAATTATAAAGTTTTGGGGATTTTTTAAAAACTAAGTCAAGAATTCTATACCTGTCTGCAGTCTTTCAAAGATGACCAGTAGTTAAGCGATTCCCAAGAAAGTAGAAGCTGAGTTCATTACCACTACATCTGCCCTGCAAGAAATGAAGTCTTTCGAGTTGAAATGAAAGGCATTAGACAACTCAAAGCCATAACATTTTTTCTTCTAAGGATTTCAAAGAAAAATAATAAGTCTATGTTAATGGGAACACGATAAAGATATAATTTGTAATGTCAACAAAGAGGTGGAGCTGTAAAACATTTTATATGCGGTTGAGTGTTGGTGTTAATTTTAAATGGGTTGTTATAATGTTAGCATGCTCTTTGTTAACCAGAAAGAAAATAACTACATTCACGCAACACTTAATAAGGAAATGTTCTGCGAAATGCATTAGGTGATTTCATCGAGCAATCGTATAGTGTACTTACACAAACCTAGATGCTATATACATAGGCAATGAAACAGAATAAAGAGCCCAGGAAGAAATCCTTGCATAGATGGTCTAATAATATTCGATACAGGTGTTCGATGGGGAAAGGGAAGTTTTTCTTCAACAAGTGGTCCTAAGAAATCAGAATAACCATGTGCAAAGTTGGACTCTTACCTAACACAGTATAGAACAGTTAACTTTAATGGATCAAAAACGTAAGAGTTAAAACTCTTGGAAGAAAACACGGGAGAAGCTCCATAAAATTAGATTTCTTAGCTATCACAATAGAAGCACAAGCTACAAAAGAAAAAAGAGAAATTACACTTGATCAAAATTTTGTATATTAAAAGGTACTACCAACAATGAAAGGGCAACCCAAAGAATGGGAAAAATATTTATAAAACATTTAATAAAAGATTGCTCTCCAGAATATATAAAGAACTCTTACAACTCAACACATGAAACAACCCAATTAGAAAATGAGCAAGAAGTTAGACAATTCATCTAAGGATATACAAATTACCAATAAATACATGAGCTGCTCACCGTAACTAAACATGGAATTTTCATATAATACAGCACTTTGACATCTGGCTATATATCCTTAGAAGAACTGAAACTGGGAATCAGAGATACTTGTACTCCCAGGTTCATAGAGCAGCATTCACAATAACCAAAAGCTGAAAACAACCCAAATGTTCATGATGGGTAAACAAAATGTGACATATATACATAAAATAGGATATTACTCAGCCTTATAAACGAGGGAAATATACCTTGGACACGTTATGCTAAGTGAAACAAGCCAGACACAAAAAGATTAATATTCCACTTATATGAGGTATTCCATCAAATTCATAAAAACACTAAATAGAATGGAGTGGAATGGGAGGTATTGTCTAATGGGCACAGAGCTTCAGTTTGAGCAGCTAGAACTCAGCAAAAAGTAAAATCAACAAGTAGAGCAACACAATAAAATGTTAAATAAGCAAACTATGATATGATTCCATTTATACAAAGTCCAAAAAATAGGCAAAACCCAGCATCCTTTTTAGAAATACCAACATAGTGTATATGGGGGCAGGGAACAATAAGATGATTACTCCAGGAGTCAGGATGGTGGTGGTGGTGATACCCAAGATAAAAAAGGTGGGTACATTTCACAATTTTCTAAGAGGCAATGAAGCCCACCCCCAAAAGGTGAACCTTCTCCATAGTTTACTTACCAGATACTTTATACTTTGAAGTAAGGCTGGAAAATCTAAAAACACCACAGTAATTAATTACTTTTGAGAAAAAAATCTTCAATGAGAAAACTAAAAATTGCAATCTATTCTGCTTTTCCTCTCAGAAATAAAATAACTCCGAATGCTTTGTTCTCCCAGGTGTTTTAGACTGTGACACCTGAACATGCCTGCATTACTACTTTGCCTGGCAGTAACTTCACATAATAGAACATTCACTAGATAGGAGTTAAATGTTCTTACAAATTTGTCAAACTTGTCATGGAATATCCATAAATGTTTATCTGGTAGATTTCTCGTGTTTGAAATACTGTTTTGACGTAAATATGAATGTTCACATCAAATTAACAAAATTTGATCTCATTTAGAGCCATCAATTCCAACAGAACTTTTGAATCCCTAAAAATAAAAGACACAGAGATAGGTAGAGTATTTAATCGAAATATATTTGTCTAGTATCTACAAAGTGTGAACATTTGGTCTTAAGAAAGCAGACAAAAGGCACAAATTAGTATTACTACAGAGAAGCATTCATGCTACTGGATTTTATAAACTTCAGAGTGGTGCAGTAAAAAATAAAATAAGCAGTAAGCAAAAATCAAAAGTTATTTTTTTCCTTCCTTTGTATTCTAGTTGTGTCTTGACATCGTTTGTAAAGGCTGAGGACTGAAATTCAACTGAAACCATGGAACACTTGGGCTTCATTTTAATCACAGTGGTTTTCTTGCAGAAATTGGGTCAAATAATAGAGGTGCACTAAAAAAAAATCCACAGGAAATTCTTTTCCCCAAAACTAAATTCTGAGATTGAGGCTGTGGTTGTGCATGTTTATTATATGCATGCATATATTTAACCTCTAAAGCCCTTTTTTCATCATAAAAGTAGTGAAGTCTCCGTATGACTTGTTTTCTACTGTAAAAGCAGCAGCTTCTAAAAAAATGTATGACTAGTGCTTTGAGCAGGAGAAATTGTCAGTTTCTGGGGCAAGTAGATGGGAGGCAAATTCCAAGGTGGGCCTGGCCCTAGGTTCTCCGGAGGTGCTCCACCCTGAAAAGCTCTGGCATAAACCTGGAATAGCTTCCTGCCCACTCCCATTCAGCAGAAAATAGCTATTTATCTTTCTGCAGTATGGACAGGTGAAATCCCGTGGGGTGAGAGGTGGGAATCACAGTAATTTTGAAATTCAGGAATGAGCCATTTTCTACCAGATGGATATCAGTTGAGCCATGCCAATCCCCCCCGCCCCTTTTTTTTGACAGGAATTGACTACATGAGAATACTTTTGTAAGTGCAAAACATTTTTGGCAGAGTGAAAAATAGAAAAGGCCAATCATTGATAAAAAGGAGCCCATAATTACCCACTTAACTCTTGGTAAGTGCAGTATTTACATGTGTAATAATCAGCAGACATGTATACAATGGCATGTGTGTGAACATATAGTATGCCAAGAGCTCACAACTACACACATATGCCCCAAATGGCTCTTGAATAAACTTAATCCTATAGCAGTGTTTGCAGTGCATTTTTCACAGTATAGAATTTTTCAGGTACCATTTCTTGAATGATATCGAGTGGTCTTAGTGAATATCAACAGAACTTTGATACTGTACCACTTTAATTCCTACAAAAACGGGGCTCTTCCTGAAGGCTCTGCACCTCCACCCGATCAGTGTGCCTTCCACAGGGGATTGAAGTAGACCCAGCCATCACCCTGTAAGAGAAGGGAGGAGATGTTACATGGAGACCTCTCAGCAGGCAAAGGGGAGAAATGAGTCCAGGCTCTGTAGATTGGAAGCTGAGTACCTTGCAACGCACTGTTACTATGTCAGGACCACCACCAGTCAGTGCGTCCGCCTTGTTCCTGGCATCTTAGCTGTGCCACGCTGGTGGTCTCACTACCCCTCCTCTGCTCTTAAAGCCCATATGATCTTCACAGTAACAAAAGAGAGGGGGGTTTGTTGGTTTATATCGAGGAAGATGAAGAGGGAGGAGCTCTTTTAAACAGGACAGGGTGGGGGGGGGGTGCTTGCTGGGTGAACAGATGGGGGAGAGAAAAGCGGATACCTGCATGTGAGGAATTCGCCCAAACTAGTGATTTACAGCCTAACGGCCTGGAGGGGAATGCCCAACAAAAGCCCTCACCAGAAAGATAGTCAAAAATCAGCACACACTAGAGATACCACCAATCCAACACCTGTGAGAAAGGGCAAGAAGAATAAGGACGGTGCACTCAGACTGGTGCTAAGCTAGAAGGACATACTGAGTGGTAACATGGTTTGGGGGTGATTTTTATTCTTTACATATCCTCAAGCCTTCTGTTAGGAACACGGGGGCTTCTATTAAACTCACAGCAGGGAACAGTATGTTTTCTTTTGCATCTTTCTGCAGAAGCCAGATAAGCTAGTCTCAGACCAAATTCATCTCACAGAAGGATCCTTGAAGGATTGTAAGATGGTTAATTATATATGTCAACTTGGCAGGCCATGGGTGGCCAGATTACACAATTTCTGGGTGTCTGTGTTTTTGGATGAGATTAGCATTTGGCGGGCTCAGCAAAGGAGATTGCCTTCCCCAGTGTGGGTGAGCATCATCCAACCTGTTAACCTAAAAAGAAAAAAGGGGAGAAGGAGGAACCTTTGCCTTTTTTCCTGCCTCCTTCAGTTGGGACATGTCATCTGCCAGGACAGGGATTTACACTATCGGCTCCCCCGGTCTTTGGCCTTCAGACTTGGACTAATTACACCATCAGCTTCCCTGGGGTCTCCAGCTTGCAAATGGCAGGTCCTGGGGATTTTCAGCCTCCATAATCCATGAGGCAGTTCCTCGTAATAAATCTACATGCAGTATGTCTCATTGGTTCTGTTCTGTTTCTCTGGGGAACCCTGACAATATAGATTCATCTCACCTGGGCAAGGCTTCCAGACAAGATTCCTGCAGAGTCTCATAAAGGCAGAGTCTCTAGCAGGCCGCCTGCCTGAGCCAGAATCCAACCTTGTAGTCTTGCATTCACAGCCCCTGCCTCTGGGGGGACAGGAGCTGCTTTCTGATCCTAACCTGGAGTCTACCTCACGGTTACTAAACTCACCCCAGACTGTCTACTACACAGTCATCCTTCCTTATCGCAGGTCAGGCCTACCAGCACCTGAGCCAAAGAAAGCCCAGACAGGTTTCAATTGGTTCTCAGTGTTTACATGTTTAAAAATTCCTTCACACCATGTGAAAACTTGTGAAGAATTGGACAGTTTGTGATCACCTGGAGGTAAGTGGCATCCACCTCTTTAGATACAGACTCATGTCTGCCCCAGTCCTCCCAGCCTGTTTCTCATGGATGCTGCCAGGCTCCTGAGGGCCTGCCTTAAACTGGCCTCTGACTCGCTCCCGTTATTCCCACTTTTGTTTGAATGCTTCCCACTTGCTCCACAAACCATTTCTAGAGCATAAGAGCTTCAACTGAGCACACAGTGCCTTGCCCATTGCCCAGGGGTGGCCAGTCTTAAGGATTTATTTCTGCCTTCGCATGTCACTTTTCTGGTGGCAGGGGCAGCAGGACTCAGGCTGGCCTGTCAAAGCATGTTTGTCCCCTTTGGCCCACAGGAGGCGGAGCTCTGAAAGCACTTTTCAGTCATGAAGGGCCCAGCCCACCCAGTGTGGAGCGGATAGCAGGGCGCTTCACTGCAGCTAACGATAAAGTAGCAGGGGCCTGTTTCTGTGTGACAAGGACAGTATCCAGGTCTGCCATCCCATGCCAGGCCCTCCCTGCTAGGCTGATGAGCTTTTCTGATGGAGGCTGCCAGAGGGACAGGGTGCTCAGTTCTGCCTACAGGACGCCCTTGCCCCAAGCTGGAGCCAAGCTACCCCAAATCTTCCCAGGACCTCTCCTGCCCCATCTTTCTGTCCATCCAAACCAGTGCATTAGCCAAACAAATCCATCTGCCCCTCAGGACAAGCACCCAAACAGGTGGCTAAGTTACCTCCTGGATAAAGTACTTGGGCTGCCATGGGGTGCGGAGGTTCTCCCGCTTCCGCTCCTCCATCCGCTGCTTGTCCTCCAGGCGCCGCTTCTGCTCGGTGGCAGCATCGATGTCCCCCAGCCGCAGGTAGCGGGTCACTTCCCGCCAGAGGTTCCTGGGGGTCATAGAGGAGAGGAAGTGGTCAGGCAGGAACAGCAGGCTCAAGGAGGGGCCAGAGGGGGCGGGGGAGGACATCTGTGCAGGCCATATGTAGAGGTAGTTCGTTCCAGGTGCCTCGAAGACTGCTAGAACCAAGGATTTGAACCCAAGGCTACCTGGTTATGCTGCTACTACAACAATAAAGCAGACGCTTATATAGTGTTCACCAGATTTCCTCATCTTACATATAAACTCATTTAATCATCACAGGAACCCAATGACAAAGATGTGTGTTGGCATCCCTATTTTAAAGGGAAGGAAAAATAGGTTCACATAAGGTGAAGTGACTTGCCCAAGGTCAGCGAGCTGATATGTATATGGACAATTGCTGGTTTCCCACATGGAAACCCAGTATTAGGAGTTAGAAGGGGGGGGGGGGAGGAGTTGATTTTGCTGCAGGCTCTGTCATCTCACCCATATCTACACAGGAAGTTAATTCTCTGCCCCACTCATTCACTGTAAAAGGAGGCCTGGATTGGCTATTTTGTGCAGGTTTTTTTTTTGGATTTCCCAGGACCACTCCTAATTCATACACTGCTCCAGGGGGTGAGGACAGGAGCAGAGGGAGAGCAGGGCACCATCACCCATTCACTTCCTCACTTGGTCTCATCAGGATGAGGTGGTGCTGGGTCATATCACTGTCTTTTTCATCACCCACACCCTTGACACATTTGGTGCCAGGGCAAGGGCTGGGCATAAGGACATCTGGTGTGTGGGGGTGCTCTCAAGAGCAGGATCTCCCATGAAAAGCTTCATCAAGACAGTGGCCCCAAGTTTAGAAGACAGATGCCCAAGGACTGGAGAAGGGTAGTAGGACAAGAACTGGCCCCAAAGTTCTGGCCAGACACACAGGGACCCAACCAATAGCGCTACTAGGATGGGGACCACTGGGGAGAAGTTGGAGGCTCATCAGGGGAAGACTCTGAACTTCAAAAGAAAGGGCAGAAAGGAGGAGCCTTTAGGTGGCGGGGGAGGGGGGGGCAGGGTAAGTGAGAAAAGCAGAAGTCCAAGAGAGCCTCGTGGCAAAGGTTGGCAAGTGGCTGAGGAGGGTTGTGGCTAACATCACGGGGCTCTGGATCTGCCTTCATCCACCAGGGCCCTGGGGGCTCCGGGCAAGGCAGGACAACTGCTCAGACCAAACTTGGGGCATCCTGAGCAAATGCATGGGTGTGGGCAGACAAATGCAAGTATCTTCACTCTTCCCTGACAGACAGTGGTTCCCCCCCTCCCATCACCTCCAAGGGGGCTCGCTGGGGCCAGCATCACTGAGGGCTGGGAGAACTGGTCTAACCACTGCCCCCCCCCTCCCCAGCCATGGCAGACCTGCTGCATAGTAGGCTCAAGTGTTCTGAACAGCAAGGGAACCCCAGGACTAGATACTCTACCACCTTCCAGGGCCATTTCCTAGGGAATACAAGGTGGGCTAGGCTGGGTTTCCCTGCATTTCAGCTGCATGTTTCACTAAGTCTGCATACATAAGCCAAAAAGAGGTGGCACCCCTCTGTCCTATTTCCATACCAAACCCCACACCCCACTCCAGGCTGAATTCTGCAGTTCCCCTGGCTAAGAGGCAGCAAAGGGACTTGATGAGGTGTAGCTAACCTACTCCATATCCCTTGAAGAACAACACAAGGGCATCAGTTCTGTTCTCAACTGCCAAACCAGCAACAACAGGCATGCCATGGTAGTAACCGCAGGGTTCCTGACCCTGCGAAGGCTCTGTCGAGGGCGAAGGGGGAGCTTTCTTCCTGCCTGCAGTCTGTCCCTTGTCCTGCGACCAGTGCCCAGTAGGCTGAGCTGAAAAAGCCAACAGATGGAAGTTCATGCCCTCCATTTGGACAAAGAGGAGGTTACGCAGCCCCCAAACAAGGGGAAAGCGTGTGCTAATCCTACAATAAAGCAGAGGTTCCAGAGGTACTGAGGCCCTGGTTGTATTAAACTTAGTTACAATGTTTGGTTCGTACTCACTGTTGCATCCCGCCTCAATTTTACAGAATTCACTTTTCCCATTGGTTACACACTTCTGGTAAAGGCAAACCTTTCACCGAATCATCTGTTATTTCATTTTAATCCTACCTCATATTTCTAAAGAGCAGCATATGCTTTTAGATAAGGCAAATATTTTCTGTAAAGGGCCAGGCAGTAAACATCTTGGCTTGGCAGGCCATATGGTCTCAGTCCCAACTACGTAACTGCCATTGTAGCAGGAAAGCAGCCATAACCAATAAACATGGCTATGTTCCCATAAAATGTTACAGACATCAACTACAGGCTACATTTGGCCCTGGGCCACCATTTGCTGACCTGGATGAAAAGTCAAACGGGCATATTACAAGCAGAATCTGCCCATGTGCCTGCATATACATCACTCGAAGGAGTCGCAGCATATTCATGCTGTAGCGCAGACATGCAAACTGGTCAGATGCTCTTACTTACTTAGCTGTTTCCTCTTGCTGAACAGGCAGGTGGTTGCTTTTTCTTTTGTTTGGTTAGGTTTTTAAATAGATATATTTATGCTAGAGGCCCGGTGCACAAAATTCGTGCGTGCAGGGGGTAGGGGGAGTAGGGCGTTGTGTGTGTCCCTCAGCCCAGCCTGCACCCTCTCCAATCTGGGACCCCTTGAGGGATGTTTAGGACACGTTTAGGCCTGATCCCACTAAACAGGTAGGTGGACATCCATCTCACAATCCAGGACTGCTGGCTCCCAACTGCTCACCTTCCTGTCTGCCTCATTGCCCCTAACTGCCCTCCCCTGCCAGCCTGGTCACCCCTAACTGCCCTCCCCTGTCGGCCATCTTGTGTTGGAGTGATGGTCAATTTGCATATTACCTCTTTATTATATAGGATATAAATATATATTAAATTTTATGCTTGAAACTTTTTCTGAATTTAAGAACTGTCCCTTAGAATAGATTCCCAGAAATACAACACAAGATTAAACTGAATGAATGATCCTTGCAGCCAAACCTCACACATTCCTACTGTAAGTACAGGGCACTGAATGTCAATTTGATCACACCCTTGTCAGCACTGAATTTTTAAAAATTATGTTGTTAATCTGGTAAGGGAGAAAAAAGTGCCTTGTTGCTTCACTGCATGATTCTTTGATTACTAGCAACTCCCTGTTGTTTAACTTTTGTCATGAAGCAATAGGCCAGCTGAGTTGACAAACTCTTTGGGGACAGGCATTAAAAGTCTGTGGCAGACTGTCTTCACCCTCCACCTGCTACTGAAAGATTCAAAGGCTCTACTGCTCAATGACACACAGTGGGAAATCCAAATATCTCAAGTCAGAGCAGGATTCCCAGCCCGTTCCGTTTGCTGAGCTTTCTAAGGCTTCCTCTCTGTCCCCTGGGTCGAGCGCGGAGGAAACAGCTGGAGAGAAAGAGCCTGATCCCCACCTGGACTCCATGGGCCCCTGCTTCTCCAGAGGCCTGATCTTCTTAGGGCACACTGGCAACGTGGTCGTGTCCACGACTTTGGTTTCTCCGTTGCTGTAGGTGAACTCTAAGGTGCCGTTCCACTCCCCGTGGACTTTACAAACAATGGTGTTGGTTGGGTTGTGCTTCACTTCTGCCGTGACCCTAAATGAAGGAAGGAATCAGGGGAACATGCTTTGCGAGATTATAAAAAACAGACTGGAAAAGGTGGACTCAAATTGGGAGATTTTTTTTTAATGGGGTGGCATGGTGAGGAATCGTTTTTTTAGTGTTTTGCTCAAAGTCGAGCTTATAAAATCTGATCTAATGTCCCTGAACAAAAAATGAAGGCATTGATGGAAAAACTGGTGAGAGATGAATCAAGTCTACAGATCAGTTAATAGGCTAATGAAAGCTGAGCCATACCTAACCTCGAGCTTGGCCTTGCATGGATACCTTCTGGTCACAGCAACCTTCTACAGGCTCTGCAAGCAGCTGTGTGCAGGTCTGGGACCTCTCCCTTCACCTGCCCGGCCTGAGGGGGCTCCAGGTTCCAGCTCTGGGGGAAAGCAGATCCCAGCTCCCTCTCTACCTGGGCGCTTGCTGCATAGTCAGGGGAACATGGGAGAAATGGGGAATCCTGCTCCAGGCATCCAAGCATAGGAGGCCAGCTTCTCTCTTCCTAACGGCCCAGCTCAGGTTGAATTTGAGCTTTTGAACCCAGGCCTGGAAGCTCTCTGCCTGAGCCTGAACATGGCCAAGATTCCCAGGTGGTGAGTAAAGGCTCTCAGGCCGCATCAGGAGCTGTCCAGGCCACGCACGGGAAAAGTATTAGGGATATGCCGGTAAAGGTTTAACAATGGCTGTCCAGGAGGGAAAACACCAGATCTGTAGTGTTTGCCAACTTCTGTGAGGCCCCACCACCACTGATTCCAAGCCGCCAACTTGATAGGAGGTGGAGCTGGGGAGCAGAGCACGTGGTCACCCTGTGAGCCCTGCGTTTGGCTCCCGAACGGCCCCTGAGGACGTCCACTTTCCCGGTGACTGACACCGTGACATCATACAGAACCGAAAAAGGACAGGGACAGGAGCCTATTTGTATACTGATCTGCTCTGAAGGAGGGTTTTTCATAACTGGAGCAATAAAAGCAACGTTGTGCTTCTGCAAACAGACCTCGCCTTCCATTTCGTAGGCCCGGGCTTCCCCAGCTCCTAAAGCAATGCTCTCACAGAGGATACGGGGTTCAGGAGACTTAAAGCAGCCAGTTTAACACGAATGGGTGCTTCCGGGCAGAGTCTGGGTTCACGGATCAAATGGCTTCAGATCAGAGAAATAGGCTGCGGCATCAGGAGGGTGAGTTTACTGTAAAAAACGGAAGTGTCTTTTTTTTCTGGTGTGTGTTTGCTAATACATCCCAAATGATTTCACTGTAAGTTTACCTGAGAGGGTTTTAAAAACAAAACAAAACAAAAAAACCTGCCCTGGGAGGGGAAACAAAGCAGCACCTCTTTTGAAAAAAGATGTTAACTTCATCTTGACTTTCAATGCATCCCATGGCGGGAACTCAATTTCTGATGGAGAAATGGACCCTGGGCATCGTGATAAGACAGAGGCGGAGCCTCCCCGGCGCCCCCTACCTGTGGACTTTCCCTCCATAGAAAGGCTTCGTGTGGAATATCACGGTTGCCGAGTACCCAGTCTTGGCACAGTTGATGCTGACTTTTCCTCCGAGCTCCACCCAGGGGATGGTGAGGATGGAGCGGGCGTAGGCACTAGGCAGGGTGAACACGTACTCCTCCCCGTGCTCCAGGAGCCTCAGCACACCTCCAGGGAGAGAGGAGGAGACGGTCAGGCTCACAGATGCCAGAGCGGGCAGCTGGGGATCAGAAGGCACGGGAGAAACCAAGCAACCGCCTGCCAAGGGCACTGGTCTCCCACCTCTGCCAAGGCTGGCTGCTCACTCGTGTGCCCTACTGTGGGCCAGGCACTGAGAATACAACAGTGAACAAGGCAAACCCCTGTTCTTGGTGGGCACTGACCGGTCACCGAGCAAACCCAAAACTGTAACTGTGAGGAAGGTGGGAGGGAGAGGTGCCCGGGCCATGGAGGCATCCCCTGGGAAGTGACCTGGAAGGGGGAGGTGAGCTGGGTAAGAGCTAAGTAGGCGAAGGGGGGGAGGATTCCAGGCAGCGGGAAGAGCAGGGGCCAGGGCCAAGGCCAGGTGGTGGGAAGGAGCGCAGTGAGCGTGAAGGGGCCGGGAAAGGGGCCTGTGAGCGCAAAGGGTGATGGTGTGTACAGCGTGGAGGCTGGCCAGGCCAGGAGGGGCCACCCCTTATGTTTTAAACTTCAAAAAAGCATGTTAAAGAGCCCTGCCATTATCCTGACAGCAAGATCTTAACTTCTCTGCGCCCCAGTTTCCTCACCTGTGACCCAGGGAAGCGGTCCCTGCCTCCCTGGGCTGCGGTTAAGATGGGAAGGCGATTCTAAACCTGGGCTCCAAGCATGCAGCCTAATCCCGTCTCTCTCTGAAGCAGCTCTCTCCATGGGCGAATTCTTAAGTGGGATTTCCATTTGGGAATAAAGAGGGGGATGCATGTGGGGGGTGAGGGGAGCAGTGGGAGGTACCCTCCTGGCGCTCATCTTTAGAAAAACCTCTCCCAAACCAAGTGGCACTTCCCTCAGGTCCCCTGACACCAGTGAGCCCCGAGCCAAGCTGCTCGGAAGGCATTAGCGAGACCACATTCCTTGGGCTCCGTGCTGAAATCCAGGAATGTGCGCTCACTTATCAAATAACCTGCAATGATGCCTGCTCAACGCGAACTCTATTTTCAGGGTTGCATTAACAAGAATACCTGCCCCTAGGAGGAATAAAAGACCATATTAACACCAGGCGCACAGATGGGATCCCAATGAAATCTTTCATTAGCCTGTGAGCCGGGAGAAACTGAAAAATGCCAAAGCATCAATCCACCCCTGCGGAGGTGAGTCTTAAATCCCACAAATGGATTTATCAATCAACACAAGGCCAGGCATTAAAACTTTAAATAATTTCATTCGTGATCTCAACCCACGGAACCCAGATATTCTGATAGAACATTTTTCTGGGAGTCACAGAGGGGAATTCTGGGGACCTGGGATGCAGCAGAGGCCACACTCCTCAGCACCGGGTCAAGGTGCCACTGCACTTGCCGGAACTGACTGCCTTTTCCCACAGACTCAAGAGGTTGTGCCATTTACTCAGCACTTGTCCTGGAGTTTTAGGGGCAGGTGGGTTGTGGGAGCAGCTGAATGGGCCTCTGCTCCCAACCGAGGGCAGGGGGAGGATTTGGTGGTGGTGGTGAATCGGGACAAAATGCATGGGGTGACTGCACAGTGTCTCAATTAGGGGTCTCAGTGCCAGAGCTGAGGACAGTGGGGGTGGGGACAGACTCTGAGCTGCAACCTAAGTGAATCCAAGGCAGAATGAAGCTCCTTATAATGGCATTTTACTGTAGCTAAATACGCCGCAGCCTAAGGCAATCAGTTAAGAGGTAAGTCCATGTATTTGCACACAAAATTGCAAGGGGATCCCTCTGATTTCTAAATTCTAGAATGAGTGGGTTGGAAAAATGGTACTTCAGACTCAGTCAAAAGATTCATGTGCTGGATCCACGCAGAGGGGTGAGTGAGGGAAAGAAAACACCCATCTCCCAGAGGAGCTGAGCCCAGGAACCAGAACCGCTTGCTTTGGGGTATTTTGTTGTGGGAAATAAGATCACGTGTTACAAGCTGGCACATTTAATTAACATGCAGGAAGGAGGCAACCAATCCATGTCTCTCTCTTATCTTTCTCTCTCTCTCCTATTCCCTCCCACCCACCCTCTGGGGTTGGGGGGAAGCAATGGGAAAAATATCCTCAGGTGAGGACTAACAAAAAAGAAAGTTTATTCTACTATACTAATAAAACTTAATGGCTGGATGGGCTATTCCAGATGACATTTTAACATTCATTCAATCAACGAATCGATAAAGCAATCAGTCACAGAAAAGGGGGAGCAGTCTCTGTAGAAGGTGCAGGCAATCTCCCACTCCCACAGGCCTCAGTATAAACAGAAGGTGGGAACTGCCGCAATGCTCTGACCTTCTCTAGCACAGGAACATCTCTCCTTCACATGCTATAGCATGTGGGAATTTGAGGACATGTAATAAGATTAAACAGAGCCCTAACTGGTTTGGCTCAATGTATAGAGAGTCGACCTGTGGACTGAAGGATCCCAGGTTCGATTCTGGTCAAGGGCATGTACCTTGGTTGCGAGCACATCCCCAGTAGGAGGTGTGCAGGAGGCAGCTGATTGGTGTTTCTCTCTCATCGATGTTTCTAACTCTCTATGCTTCTCCCTTCCTCTCTGTAAAAAAAAATCAATAAAATATATTTTTAAAAAATTAAACAGAATGAAATGAATCTCCCAGCTCCCCAGTTCTGTTCTGAAACAAAGGGGAAGACCTCATCAGCACAGACCTGGGGGTACTGGGTGGGCCTTTGCCCCAGAGAAGTCAACATCAAGATTCACGCCACCCTTACTTCTCATCACAGATGCAAGTGTGCAAATCAGTGCGAACATCTCTCCCCCGATGGGACCCTGAGCGGTCTTCTTCCTGCATTGTCATTGTCCTCCCAGCTTTCAGCAGTAAGAGCGGCCTGAGGTGTTGGAACCCGAGCTCCCTGCTCAGAGCACTGCAGGGTCCGGGGCCTGGGGTGACACATGCCTGGTGGTACCTGCCACGCAGCCCTCACCCACACGGTGCTGCACCGGGGCAGCTCCCTGCGTGGTTCCGAGGAGGAGGAGGCCAAGTTGGGGAAAGTGTCGCTGGGATCAGAAGAGGCCAGAGATGAAAGACCCAATCTCCGCCCTTTCCCCTCCAGAAACACCTGGAATCAGTTCATCATCTCAGCTTCAGGGAAACAGGCCTGCTATGGCCCTTGACAGACCCGAATGTCCTCCAGCCGGCCACCCTCTTCTCCGGTCATCACCTGCTGCCCATCCGCCCCTTCTACATTCCTGGGCCGCCTGCGACTCCCAGACCTTCTCCAATTCCGGGTTCTCCTTCTGCTTATGTCCTTCTTCACCCCCTTTAGGTCTTGGCCTCCATGTCACCTTCCCAGTGAG
Source organism: Murina feae (assembly GCA_004026665.1). Taxonomy (NCBI): domain Eukaryota; kingdom Metazoa; phylum Chordata; class Mammalia; order Chiroptera; family Vespertilionidae; genus Murina; species Murina feae. The sequence continues at coordinate 21,490 of PVJC01006023.1, read as the reverse complement.
CCTTCCCAGCCGCCACCCGTCCTAAAGCTCTCTTGCTCTCCCCACACCACTCCCAGCTCCCCTCTCTGCTTCCTTTTTCTCCATAGCACTTACCTTCCAACACAACACACGTAAGTGTGCTTCCCTCGTAGAACAGGACAAAAGCCTCATGAGGACAGAGATGCTTATTACGGACTGTTTTGTTCATACAAGTATCCACAGCTCTGGGGACCGGATCTGACTTCTAGCAGGTGCTCAATGAAAGCGTGCGAAGTGAATGGAAGGGGTTCTTACTCACAGGGTTTCGGAAGGATTTTCAGGAAGCCCATATACGCCCTGAACTGAAAGCCAAGTTTTGAGTTTGGGTTTGTTGTTTTTTTGAGGGTTTTTTTTGTTTTGTTTTCTGAGAAGTGAGTCTAATCCTTGAGTCTCAAAAGGATTTGTGATTCAAAAGAAGGTAAAGAGCTGCTAACACAGAGGCCTGAATTTCACACAGAGTATTATAGGTTTCTTCAAACCTATAATAATCGACTTCCTTCACAGCTATTTGCTAAACGAGAAACTCTGCCCAGGAGGGGTGCGATTACACTGCGTGCTTGCTTCAGAACCCGCAGCTCTGTAGCTCTGCCCGGGGAATTTTTATGAGCAGATTGTGAATAGGTAGCACTGTCATCCTCATTGTCTGTGAGCCAGAACGCCGGTGAGAATGAATACAAATGTGTTTCACGGATTTGGAGCCAACTCTGATATTCATGCAAAGCTGAAAATAAAGCCTGTGGAAGGCCACTACACACGTGCAGAAAGCGTGTGAGGATCCAGAGGGGCAGCCGGGTAGGCGAATAGCTACATCCCGTCTAGTCCATCACCTTGGCCTCATTGGGAAATTACCAGGATCTTGTCCCAAAATAACAAAACCTTTTCCTCTTTCCCACCCACACACTCACCTACCTACTCACTCACCCCCAATTCCAAGACACAATAAAAACAAGGAAGTCCACACAAACAAATCAGCCATCATCTATCAGGTACGCAAGCATCACTGTGGACGAGTCAAAACTGCATCCAACATGCAACATGGCTTACCTTCTCCTATCATAGAGACCCCCACGGACATGCCCATGAACTTGCTTTTGGTCCATACGTGCGTGTTGATGCACAGTCTCTTCTCCTTGCACTCACAGTAGAAGCAGGAGATGGGTGGGTGATGGGATACCTGCTCGGCCACAAACCGTAGCTTGTAGCTTTCCGCAGGGTCCTCGGCAATCAGGTGCTCGCGGCTGGGAGGAGACTGGGGGGCAGTCCTCTTTGGCTTGACCCTGTCCCTGGGAACCTCCCAGGAGCAGTGAAATGTCTCGCCGATGATGGGGTTGTAAGGCTTCTTGGCCAAGGCCCCCTTGCGGCCCTCGTGGAAGGCGGTGAGATAATACTCCACAAAGCAAATGACTCTCTCCTCCGGCGTGGCTCCCGCAGTGACGGCCAGCAGCAGGTCCGGGTGCGCCATGAAGTCCGCATACATCTCCAGCAAAGATCGCTTCTCCAGAATAAAGGTGGGGAGCACCACCTGCATTTGGAAGGAGACACAGTCAGACAGGAGTCCCTGCGGGGACGTGGAAGAGCGGAAAGGAAAAACCTGAAGGCTGCCACCCATCGAGCAAATTCACGGGGGCTCCAGCGAGGGCCGGTGCCTTTCGATTTGTACACAAATGATGAACCAGGAAAAATAACAGGGAAGAGACTGGAAGTGGCTGCAGCGGCGGATCAGCGCCGACCTAGCTTTGATGACCTGAGTGATTTTCTTCTCGGCTCCTCTGGGCTAAAACAATGGCCCCTGTCGCTCCACTGCCACCACTCTGACCACACAGCCCCCGTTCACTCATTGCCTGGTGTGAAGAAAACAGCTGGGAAGGGCTTTCTCATGTTCTTCCTCAACCAGGCACAGCCAGGAGGGTGCTCAGTGGGTTCCCACAAACATGGACACTGGGGTTTGCTGGTGGTCAAAAGGGGTCCAGGTAGATCAGGACCCACCATCGGTGAGAGAGTCTATTTGGGGATCTCTGTTAGAAGAGCTGTAAACCCAAGGAGACTCGGGCAGAGTCGGAGGGTGGCCGGCCCCTGGCCTGGGGCTCTAGGAGGCAGGGCCAATAGCAGGCAAATGCCCACAGAGCTGCCACGGAGAGGAGGGGCCACGAGGCCCAGAAGAAACGAGCGTAAGTGACAGGCAAGTAGGCTGGCACCCAGAGAGAGTCTTCTGGTCAGAGGGCTGGCAGAGGGGTATCCAGGTTTGTGAGGGCCCGTTGCTGCGGATAAGTAGAAACCTGAGTGGCTCCGATGGGCCTGGGACAAAGAAGCTCCTCGTTGACCCAAAGTGGATCCAAGTGGCCACTCAGGTGCCATATAACCCAAGTGCCTGTAACCCAACCATTGGGTCACTTAAAGCAAATGAACGGTGTTCCGAAACCGGGCTGGAGAACAGGTATCTCATGACTCCTGCTGATATGCAAGGGAGAGAGACAGCCTGTTTCTCATCGCTCAGCAGTGACGTCGAAATGACTAAGTTACTGGGTATCCATATTCCTCCCTCGCAGCCGCATGACACAGCTCTTTTTGGCCCGGAACATCTCACATTGCTCCTCGTCGTGTGGGATCGCAGGGTTTTGAAGCTGGAAGCCTGGTCTTGACCTCGTGGCTCCTCCGTGACACCCACCAAGTGAGGGTAGAGGAGCCACACGAGTTCAAGTTCAAGCAAGTTGACCAAGGTCACACATCTGGTGTACATTCCCTCCTTGCACGACCAGGCCTGTCCTTCCTTTACACAGTCCCTAACTCCCACGAGAATGTTTGCCAAGGGGCACACTCCTGATCCTGAATACCATGGCTTACAGTTCTGTAGCCCTGCCTCCACCTCAGCTCGCTAAGACCCCTCCTTGCCAAGCATCTAGATACAATGGAAGACAGATGTCCTGAGAGAGAGAGACAGACTGACAGGCATGAGATTAGCAAAGCACCGAGATTTCAGAGGAAACTGGAGGAAGCCCGGCCCACTGCAGAGATGAGGCTGGTAAGGTTTTTAACGTTCTCCTATCTTTCATTTAAAAACTCTGACAGGAAAATGTACCTGTGTTAAGCAAAAAAGCAACCAGATGTAAAATTGAACACGTAACACCATCTAAGAATCGTAAAAAAGACCCTGAATGCTAACCTATCTGTCTTGGATGATAGAACTGAATGACTTTTATGCTTTTTCTGAGTATCTTTCTGCTTTGCTTTTATAATGTACTGGAAGAAGCAACATTCTTTAAAATACAACCATCAAATGAAAGGAGATTTCCTAATTTCCTTTCTGCCACAACTTGACAAAATTGAGAATCTCAAGCATCTGAGCCAGGAAAGTGCATCCTGGCTCAGAATGGCTTTCAGATGCCACTGTTACCGCTGCCTGGGCCTTTCTGTGGGACAGATCGTCATTCAGCACCATCGCCACGCTCTCTGCGTCTGCTCTTCCGGCGATGGCTGTTCTCCCCGGGGCCCTCCTTCACAGGTGGCTGATGGCAGAGTAAAGAAGAAAGACACGCCCGGATGGCTTGGCTCAGTGGGTGAGCAATGACCTATGAACCAGTTTGATTCCTGGTCAGGGCACATGCCCAGGTTGCAGGCTTGGATTCCTAGTGTGGAGCATGCAAGAGGCAGCCAATCAATGATTCTCTCTCATCATCGATGTTTCTCTCTCTCCCTTTCCCTTCCTCTCTGATCAATAAATATATATATATATATTAAAAAAAAAAAAAAAGCAGAGAGGCATAGCAACCCCACACATTCACCATCTCTCCTTCTCCTGCCCCCCAGGGCCACTCAAGTTCTCCCCTAAGAATTACTCCAGACAGACTATGCAGGTTAGGGACTCTGGCCTTCAGTAGCCTGGGAAAACCCTTCAATGAGGCTAAATCAATTAGAAAGAAAAGTCACAAATGTCCACATCACCAGACTATCCCCAAATCATTCCACATCCTGCTCTTTTTCCTTTCTGGGGTCCAGGGGACCCTCTGAATAGGAGGCAAGCCAGGGAGGGAGCAGGCAGGATTACAGTGACGTGGTCAGCCCTGAAGCACAGGGCTGTCCTTCCTTTACACAGGGGGCACACCCCTGATCCTGAATACCATGGCTTACAGTTCTGTAGCCCTGCCTCCACTCCAAGTGAAGGTGATTCCATCACCTTGACTCGTGCATGGACACCATGAAAACAGTAGGGAGGGTCCTCACATAATTAAAAATGGAACTGCCTTATCTTACCATTCGCGATAGCATGGAATGACTTAGAGAGTATTATGCTAAGTGAAATAAGTCAGTCAGGGAAAAGCAATTACTGAAAATATCAATTATGTGTGGAACCTAAAGAGCAGAATAAATGAACAATGTTGAAACAGACTCATAGATACACAGTCCAAACTCATGTTTGCCAGAGGGGAGACGGTGGGGTGGAGACTGGGTGAAAAAAGGTGAAAGGATTAAGAAGTACAGGTTGATAGTTACAAAACAGGGGATAGAAAGTACAGCATAGGGAATACGGTCAACAATATTGTAATAACTATGTATGGTGTCATGGGTACTGGTAATATCAGGAGGAACACTGTGTAAAAGTGTGTGACTGCTAACTACTATGCTGCACACCTGAAGTTAATGCAAAATACTGAATGTAAACTGTAGCTGAAAAAGAAACTGTTTTAAATAGAAGAAAACAGGATGCACAGCGACCCCTCTGGAAAGTACAGCTGTAGCTTCCTAACTGGCCTTCACTTTCTGTCACGCCCACCCTTACTTCTCTCCACGCCGCAGCCAGAGTCTTCTGTTGAACATCTCTACAAGAAGTAAGGTTGAATCTAGCCCCCCACCTCCCTCTGGTCTCCCATGACCCGTCACTTCAGCCTCAGCCCTCCCTGACAAGCTCCCCTTTCCCAACACTCACATTCACCCGTTTCCCTGTCCTGCCTTCTCTCCTGCCTTGTCTAAATGGCACAGCTACTCAGCTCAAGAGTAACCTCTATGAAGCTTTTCCCAGCAGCTCCTGCTGCTGAGACTAAACCAACAACCTCCTCCTTCGCATCTTCACGGAGCCCCTCACTCATCTCCATTAAAGCACCCACAATGCTCTTTTTGCTCTTATTAAAGCTGTAAAGAGGATTGGGACAATGTGGGGAACTTTTACGATGGGCCATAGATGAAACAGTTTGGCAGCAATGTTAAATTTCCCACGTGTGACAAATGTCTTGTGTAAGAGAAATGTCCCATTGTTCAGGGATACTCATTACCACACACTCCAAAATGGTTCATCAGAAACACACATCCACATAGATATGCACGGAGGGGGAGAGAGGGAGATGGAAAGAGGCAGCGGAGAAGGAGAGGGGAAAGCAGGGAGAAGAAATAAATGCCAAGTAGCAAAATGTTAACTGGCCACTAAAGGTGATACATGGAAGATCACTGTGCTGTTCCTGCAACTCTGCTGTAGATTAGAAAATATACAATAAAAAAAAATTGGAGGAAAAAGGAAAAAAAGGCTCTACCACAGATGCAGTACCTGAGAATTTATCCATTTTCCAAGACAACCCTCCTGAAATTGCAGACTCAGGGAGTATGACCTCACAGCCCACGCCAAGCCCAACCCACCAGCTATGTTTCTGTTCTTGACAATGGCGCTGGGGCTTTGTCTGAGACGGGAAAAGCAGAATACCTGGGGAGATGGAGCGGATGGGCTGGGAGTGGGATGACTGTTTCCCCTTTCATCTCTTCTTGGTATGTTCTGATGGTGTTTGTGCAGAACACCAGACAGGTGCCTTGCAAAACCAGCACCTTGAACACGCTGGGCAAGACATCACAATTTTCATTAAAGCAGATTTCTCTCTCTCATACGATCTGCCTTTACAAATAAGTCACTTAATCATCTGTTTCTTGGGCTGGGGCGGAGGGGGAGGGGGGAGGGACACCGGAGATTGAGCCAGCAATTGGTGAGTACTAATTGGGCTGTCTGCCTCCAATGGAGCGGTGAGTGATGGCCCAACTGTACAGATGATGGCGTCCAAGTGGCTAGAATCAGTGCTGCAGATTTATGGAGCCATCAATAAGGGCTGCCTTTTCTCCCATTAACATAATTAAGACAATGAACTACTTTGGGGGAAGGAAAAAAAGAGAGAGAGAAGATCTACACTCGGGACTCAGAGAACAATTAATTACATTTACAGCTGCATCAATCTAGAAGTAAATAACCAATCTTCAGGCAGGGCCCTAAGAACTTGGAAATAATCCATCGCCCACCGAGAAAAAGTGCCCCTGGAAAGAGGGACGGTCCCTTCCCCCCATCAGGTGGAACCACAGGCCTCTGCCAAGGAAGGCCCAGAGCGGGTGCAATTTTCTCCAGAGAAACATCCATTAATGTAATAACCATGAGAATTACCTACATAATACAGCACCCTGTCCTCCGCCTAGCAAACCTTCCCAGTGCAGAAAAGCAAACAAAGAGAGGCCAAGACCACCCTCCGAGATGGGCCTATGTAATCCTTTAAGGAAACCAGGGGAAATGCACACAAACACCCAACCTGACAAAATCAAGGGTAGGTAATTCACTGCCAGGAAGAGTTAGCTGCACCTGTACCAACCAGCGGGTTTGTTTCTCTGCACATGGACAATGAGACTGGATCACCAACAAGGTTGCCTTTTGGGGACTAGCTGTGAAGGCGAGTGAAAGCAGCAGCAGGTCAGGCCTCGGTGTGCACAATGGCCTCGCTCTAGCTCAGCTGTTTTCCTTCCTCCTGGCTCCTCCCAGTGGCCACTGTGTCTATCCATCTCCACAGGCCGTCTTTAACCTTCTCTAGGACACAGCAGGAAACTAGAGTATCCTCTCCTGAAGTTTCCTTATCATCTCCTATGCCTTTTCTGACACTCCCCTGCCCTGGTAGAGTCACAGCTCCCACAAGGAAGCAAATGGTAAGGCGCACGCTCTGAGGATGAGCATGAATCTCCTTTCCCCTTATTTCTGGAATAGCCAGGCTTGGCTGTAACTCTGAGCTCGTCCCCTCAGCTTTCCCAGTCTCCCCACAAGGAAAAGATGATGAGCCTGGAAGACAGAGGTGGCACCCAAACCAGTGGCCATGAACCCAGCGGGTCACGCCAACCTACCTTGGTCAAATCCATTCCAAGTTTGAGCTGCGAGATGAGATGAAGAATTACACTGCGCTGATCCTCCATGACGCCCAGTTCTGCCTCTTCCTTATCTTCAGTGTCACTTTTTTCATCTTCGGACAAAACCAGTTCAGGGCCTGAGTTTGGCTACAAAAAGATCATCAATAAAAATCACCAGTGGCTCCAGCGGAAGTGAGCAGCACAGCACTGCGAACCCATACACTTGGCAATGACAGAGGGAGCCCGGTTCTGACCCAGGAAGTCTCTCTATAAGCCAGTCCTATTGGCCATAGGGTGGAGGATGACCCTTTTTGGGGGCAGGCCATCCTTAGCTACTGCATATGCTCTCTGATCTCCCCCCACCACCTCCTATGAGTGAGACTTCTGGCCGAAGGACTTCCCCTGACAAGAAAGATCCCTGCCCTTTAAGAAACTATAATGTTCAGGAATGAGCCCCTTAACCTTAGCCATCCCCAAACAATATTCTCCTATTCACTTGCACAACCCAGGACACTTTATATCTGATATTATTTTTTCTATGTTTAAGAAGAGGTCTGATACCCCAGGGATGGGCTGAAATTACCTTATTTTATGAGAAAATTTACCCTCAACTGTTTTACATCAATTAATGTCACCATAGCAAGTGTGAAAAGTGAGCTGGCATTCATCTAGGGAGGGAGGCAAAAATGGAAATGTCAAGACCAACTCTCAGGCTTTAAAGGAATGCTGAGATACATGCTGGCCACCAAATCCTGCTTTCCTCATGCAAGTTTATTAATTCAATTGCTCGGTTCCAGTTTTTCCAAGGACATTAAAACAACAACAACAGGCAAGTTAATAAACAAAATGTGCAAAAGGGAACAACTGAGCACAAAGTTTTCAATACCCAAGGACCAAGCACTCTGGTGACCATGTCAAGCTGTCAGCAGTAATCTGTTGAAAAGAGTAACCATTGCACACTACCTATGTTCTTATGGCACTTGTTTACATGTAAATAAAGACACTGCATACAACATTATACAGCCATTCCTAATGACGGATCAGACACAGTGAGGTCAGCGTATAGCAATGCAGGGCGCAAAGGCATTACATATAAAAGCGTAAGACTTGCCCAAATGTCCATGCAAAAACGAACAATTTGTAAACCTCACCAATTTTATCCACAAAGGTGGTCTCAGTGATCAAGTTGGTGCAATTGCCTGGCCGAACAGACTCATGCCTGCCCTTCCTTACCAGCCATTTTTAAAATTTGAAATTAGAATTTTCCAAGTCTTCTCTGAGTAACCCCACTTCTGGGCTGACAGTGGGGCAGCCTCAGTGATACCCAAGGGGCTTTCCCCAGCCAAGAGCTGTGTTTCTCCATCGCGTGCCTGGCTCTCTGGCCTCATCGAAATGAGTTACATCATCGGCAAGTGCCTTTGCCTCAATATAACTGGGCGCCGGGCTCCATCCTGGTTCAGAGGAGACTAACCGGAGGGATGCCTGGGGGCTCCGAGCTGCCCTGATTCCATGCTGGGATGTCAAAGAACTCAGACACAATCCCTTCAGTGACAAACTTGCTGCTGTTGCTACTTTTTTTTTTTAACGTATTTTTTATTGATTTCAGAGAGGAAGTGAGAGGGAGAGAGAGAGAGAAAAACATCAATGATGAGAGAGAATTATCCATCAGCTGCCTCCTGTTCACCTCACACACGGGATGAGCCTGCAACCCGGACATGTGCCCTGACCGGGGAATCAAACTGTGATCTCCTGGTTCATAGTTGATGCTCAACCACTGCCAGCTAGGCAGGTGCTACTTGTTTTTGGTGACCTATAGGCGGTAATTTGTATCAACAGACTTCCCCTCAACCCGGGGCAGCTGGGGGAGGCGAGGGCGATGCCCGGGCATCTTGCTTTGGGAGGAAAACGGACAATCACAAACAAATCAAGGCACCGGCATGCACCCAAGGTGCGTGCAAAGTCCTTAAACATCTCGACAACAAAGGTAGCTACATTTTGAGAGCAATTATTCCTGCTTGAAATCAGTTGTTTTCACAAAGTACTGATTGCAAGCTAAACAAATCAATAGCTCAAGTGAGGCAGCCGTAAGCTTTCTGAAGCAGAGAATGATCCTTTCTTCTGAAAATGTGATTTCCCGTCTGCCCACAAGCTGGTAGGTACACAGAGAACTCGCCATCCTGCCCCCTCACTGCCCCACTCAGTGCCCCACTCAGTGCTACGTGCTTACAGACCACCTGGGCCGCCACCTCCTCCTGCTGTCTGCCTGACTTGAAAATTAAACTCAGCTCGTCCCCCATTCCAGTAACCAAGGATGCCTTCAGCAAGATCCGGCCACATGATACTAAGAACATGCATGAACGTGCACACAAGCCTCGCCAGCTCTTCCCACCACATGCAACATCACGTTTCCTCTGTGCCTGATGATGACTCTCAGAGACACTGGCTCCAGCAGAGAGAACGAAGGCTGGCACACGGCTCACTCCAGGTGACTTGGGGCCAGAGCTCCCGGGGCCCTGAAGTCCTACCAAGGGAAGAAAGGCCGAGGGGAGCCCGACACACATCTGCCTCCTTGGCTCAGATCCTTAGCAAGCAGTGCCCAAAGCTGAAAGTAGGATCCAGCAGTAGTTCTGTCTCCCACAGCTTCTGGGAGCTTGCCCTTTCTCTTTCTTACAGGATGGTTTGCAAAATATTCTCCTGCTTAATCTCAAGAAAACAATCAGGGGCTCAAAAAAAGAAGCGGGTTTCATGCACCACATCGTTAATGAACATCTTAGATGATACCCACAATGCCACCCTCACTGGAACTCAGTCCTTTGCAGGAAGGCAAGACCACCCTCTTGTTTTGGGTCCAAATTGAAGGCATTGCATGGATAGAACTGTGGGACTCAGCTCGAAAGGCGTCCATTGGCAACGTAAATACGTCAACACCCACAAAGCACCTGAGAGCAAGCACTGCAAGAAAAGGAGGGTTTGGCCCAGCCCATGTGGCTCAGTGGTTGAGAGTTGACCTATGAACCAGGAGGTCACAGTTCGATTCCCAGTCAAGGCATATGCTTGGGTTGTGGGCTCTGTCTCCAGTAGGGGGAGTGCAGGAGGCAGCCAATCAATGGTTCTCTCTCATCATTGATGTTTCTATCCCTCTCTCCCTCTCCCTTCCTCTCTCTGAAATTAATAATAATAAAAGAAATGGACGGTTTAGAGCCAGGCTTGGGAGGAGTTTTAAAGACAGAAAGCCTTCTTCCCTTTTGGGGTCAAGGTTTGTTGATTCTGCTACTCTGATGTAAAATCCAAAACAGCACTAATGGGCACTGGCTCAGTCTGTTCTCCATAATCAAGCCCACGTGCCCGTCCACATTCTCCTCCTCCCTCCCCCAGAGCCCTGCTTCTGTCCGGGACCCCCCCATGCCCACACCCTGTAGTCCCTATAGATTTCTGCTTGTAAAGTGCTGACAGCTAACTCGAGGTGGTCAAAGGTAGCAGAACAGTTTTTCTCCATCTCAGAAGAAACTGAAAATGGGAAATGGTTTTATAATAATAATGCTGAGAAAGTTCTTAAGACTTAAGCAAGAAGACTCTTTAAATACCCCATCCCCCTGAGATCTTTGCAAAATGAGCCAGCTCAGCCATAAAAATGTACCCAAACTTGAAGATAAAATGGAATTAAAATGTGTTTGAAAGAGAAGCAGGCTTTGGAATAATGAGGTTCTTAATAAAAATGAAAATCATGACTCAGTATTTCTACCACATGAACAACTCGGGGCTACAAAAATCAAGTGACTCATCATGCCTATTAGCAAACGTGGGTAAGGACAAGAAATCGGATGAAGAGCAGAAGGCCACGTGACAGGCTGGAGTTTGGGGACCACTCCTTGGCAGCTTCGCGTGACCTGTGCCCCAGAGCAAGGGATCTTAATCTGGGCCCTGCGGACACTCCTTAAGATATCTATCACAGCCCTTGATGTTTTATATAAAAATTGTATGTCTTGGGCATTTTTCTGGAGAAAAGGGATCCCTGCTGATCTTGGATTCTTAGAAGAGTGACTGGCCCTGGGCTGACCTCTGGGCCTCTCGAGAATCAAAGGGTCTGAGATCATGTAAGAGGGAGAGACTCTGAGAGTAGGAAGAGGTCCAATCAGACAGTCTCAGCATCTGCAGATGCACCACCCCTGCCCTTAACCACACCCCACTTCTCATCCAATAGGGGGCAGCACACCCATGAGACTATGGTGAGGCCCAAACCAGAAGCAAAAGTGTGACTGTGTTCAACAGTCTTCTCCAGAAGGACACTGTGGAGGGGACACACTGCTCTCATCTCTTTAACAAAAACCTGATTTTTTTTCCTGTAAATTCCAAGCAATACTGGCATTCCAACCTAGTTTATTCAACACACATATGTGATTATACTACAGTTTGGGTCAGTTCCAGGAAAAACCAGGAAACAAACATTTATCTTCAGAGTCCACTCATTTCCTTACCGCAGGCCTCACTCCACCCCCCTCCAACCCCCTGCTCCTCAAATCTACTCCCCTTTCCTGAGCCTCACTCCTATTTTCCTTTTCTCAGGCAGTGCACATCCAACCCATTCTTCTTTCTCCACAATGACCTTCGCTTCTTAACGAAAACCTGGTGCTCGGAGAAGTGGAGCCAATATAAGCAGTTTGACCTACTAACGTCCTCTTGATTTATAAATGCCTATTAACCCAGGGTCTTAACTCCAAGCGCTGACTCCTCAGATTTGAACCATTTTGGGAGAGGCCTGTGTGGTGGCATAAACAACCTTTGAAGAAGCCCTTTTCCTGTTGAACAGGGAGCAAGTCCATGCCAGGCTCATTACAAAGCAGACATGCAGGTGCCAGGGGTCTACACGGATTAAGTGGGCTCCTACAGTGTGGTCTTCTGCCCAAGTCAATAAGCATCATCAGAAAAACAAAACTCGCGGAATTCAAGTGATCCGTCACTATCCTGAAAGTCCATCTGAGCCAGGACAGAAAGCACAGCCAGCGAGGGCGAGAACATCCAACTCTCCTCCGGTAGCGAGCACACTGCAGCTCCATCATTTTAAAGCCTGGCATCTCTCCCCGCACACTGCTACCCTGGCATGGAGGCATGGGGCCAACTGAGTCATACCAAAGAACCCTGATATTGAAGGACAAAAAAGCAAACACTGTGCAGATGATGTCTTTATGGGGAAATGGGGACACCCAGGCCTGTCAAGAAGGAACTCTAGTTTTCTGAGGGCCATAGAAAGGTAGGGGTGAAGAGAAGACCCAAAGCACCACCCTCGATGTCCTCAAATGAGAGAAACATCATGAAATACAGCGGCCCAGGCAAAGGAGTGACCAGGGAATGTGTGTCTTCCCATGTAACTCACTTCTCGTCCCACAACTACACAGAACATGCGATCACATGCAGGGATGGCCACCAGGGCAAGTCTGCTTCTGTTCCTGAGGGGATAAGAATCCACAGAAGTTGGTTTTGCCAGAAAAATGAGAGGTTCTAGAAAAAGAGAAATGTGAAGTTGAAACATGGATATGGGTTAGGGGACCCGAGAGATGGGAAGAATAGGTAAGTGACAGGCCAAGGAGAAGAATAAAGAAACACAGTGACTACTGGAAGAGAAGCAAGGGATCTGAGTGTCTCAGACAGCGATCAGGAACCTTTTTTCTGCCAAGGGCCATTTGGATATTTATAGCATCATTCGTGGGCCGTACAAATTATCAACTTAAAAATGAGCCTGCTATGTTCGGTCAAACATTGAAGTAACTCACCCCTAATGCTTTGGCAGCGCCAGACCCAATGATTTCACGGGCCTTCTATGGACGTTCCCCACCTCTGGTCTAAGAGGTACAGGTGCCCAGGAACCAACTACTGAACCAATTTTGGGGGGTTTCTCATGATAATGTTGTTACTGATGTTGACCGCATTCATGGAATCCATAAAACCAAGGATTTATTCCCTTTTCCCTCTCGTCTTTTTCATTTCAATATTCACAGCATATTTAACCAAAGTATCATAATCATTCCTTGATCCTCATAGTGTATCTTCACATTAGTAATATTTTACATCCTAAGAAGCCCCCTTTCACAGCCCAAAGTCACGAACACTGGCATAGCTGCACTCGAAGACCCAGTCCAGCTTTGTACGCAAGTCAACGACATCTGCCCAGCCTGGGGTGCACAAAGATGGCCCGCAGTCCGGCGAATTCCACTTGGCATTTTTGTCCCTCATCCCCCCAGAAGAAATGGCTATCACATGACTATCAAGTGCAGGACCCTCTCTCTCACACATGCTGGGGAAAACCATTTCCCCTGAGGACACATGCAGACGTGACGTTTGTTACAGGAATGGAAAAGTGGCTGCTCCTGATGACCTACTGTCCTTCCCACGCTAGCACAGGGGGGTGTCCCCTCTGGAACAGTCTCTTTTGCACCTGCCTCTAATTCCCCAGAGGAGGCCATCCGTGCTGGGCGGAGGGCCTCTCAGTTGACTGGGTGATGCTCTCTTCTAGTCGGAAGTCATACCAAAGAGCTTGTGGATGGACACACGTCTTCGGGTGGTGTGTCTAGTCCCGTGGATGCACCTTGGCCCTGATGCAGGGCAGCTGTCGAAGGCTCTTCACGTGTAGTATCTTCTGTCTTAAACATCCTTATATTCTGTGTGGAGCCACGTCCAAAGCCGGGTGGCCAGCTGTGCGCTGAAGGCACCACCCTATTTAGGGGACTTTATCTTGGAGGTAGGTACAATGAGGCCACTGTGGGGGGGGCGGGAGGGGGGACCCAACGGAGCCGTTGTCTCTTATCCTTAAGAGGTTCAAGCACAAGCGTGTCCACACAGCATGGTCCCAGCTGCCATTTTGGAGATGTGAGTTGGTGGCCACTGACATCACAATCCTTCGGCTGCCTCCCAGGGGCGGCGCTGCTGTCTTGCTCTAACCACACATACACACACACTTGCCACACTTGGCTCTCATAGACTGGAAGGACAGAGGCTCCTCCTGAGCGAAGGGGCCGACCTGCAGAGAGGGTTAAGTTTCAGTAAAGCACGCCCTGGAAGGCAGAAGGACAGCATCAACCGAGACAGTCAGGAATAATTCTACCCGTCGGGGCTCCTTTCCAAACATTCCAAGGGAGCATTCAGAGGAGGCGGCAGCATCCGTCCTTTTCTCATTTCCACATTATCTGCTTGGAAACCCAATGAAAGCAACACAGAGAGGAACTGGGAAGGAACAAGGGCAATCTAAAGAAACGACCAAAGAGCACAAGCAAGCAGATGCAGTGGTGGCTTCTGATGCAGCCCAGCGAGCATCCCGGCCACCCACATGCAGCCACCGAGAGACCACAAGCCACGCAGCTGAGTCCCTTTGGGTTCGAAGTCTAGCACTGGCGAGCCACATCCAGCACTGAGTTACTGGCCTGGCCAGGGCTGGACGGGACTTCCTGAGAGCGAAGCTGGGCGGGGTTAAGGGGCAGGGTCGCCACAGCCCTGGGTGTCGCGCGAGCAGCATGGGTCACATTTACAAACTCGCAGGAAGCTTGTTAGCACAGAGATCAAAGTGATGAGAAGGAAAAGAAAGAGGCCACAAAAACAGAGAAGCACACAATCCCGAAGCCCTGGGAGGCATCGAAGCATAAAGGGAGAGCTCCGAGCTTCGGTGCAGAGGCGGCTGTGAGTGTAAATCCTGCATGCGCTATCTTCCGCCTGTCAGGCTCAGGGTCCTCAACTGTGAAATGGAAGCGGAACCACCCACAGCTCAGAGGAAACGCATAGGAAATGCCACTGCTCTGTGGCCTCTGGCTTTTGCACTGGGTACGTGGGCTTGTGGATCTAGAAGCCCCTGCTAAAGCGCCCGCCACCTCCTCCTGGGCCCCTCCTTTCAGCAGCACTGGAAGCTGTATGATGCAGCCCACGCTCCTTTCCCAGGCCCCCCAGCAGTGAGGACACTCAGGGCCCTGGGCCTACAAAAGGTCCAGCGCCCCCTAATAGGCCATGGCCCTGACCTCCAGGTCCTGGATCTGGGGCTCCACCAGGAGGGAACTCACAGAAATGTCCAAAAAAGTCTCAGCCAAGTGCACAGCAGATCCAGGAACCACAAGAGACAAATACAAGCAGCAAGGACGATGAATCAGAGAGAGAGGCCATCAACTGGCCCCAGAAGACAAGCTACGGTCTCAAGTGACAGGAGCAGGGGGCCTGCCACCCACGTGGCCACGTTCCCTAGAGCAGTGGTCACCAACCGGTGGTCCGTGGATCACTGGTGGTCCGTGAGGTCTGAAAGGTTGGTGACCACTGCTCTAGAAGGCCCGGGAAAGGTAGGGAAGGAACTCATTTGAGACCCATGCTAGCCTTCCTGGCTGCTGGTAAGAGGAAAAGCAAAAGGGTTAAGACACAGGGTGCGCTGAGTGGAGAGCAGGCCCCAGGTCTGAGAGAGTTCCCATCACCCCAGCCGCCTCGGATGCCCCCCATTAGCAAAGTGCCACATTCAGTATTAGAATATATGGATGGCCTAGATGGTTTGGCTCAGTGGATAGAGCGTCAGCCTGTGGACTAAAACATTGCTGGTTCAATTCCAGTCAAGGGCACATACCCGGGTTGCGGGCTTGATCCTCAATAGGGGGCATGCAGGAGGCAGCCGGTTCTCTTTCAGCATTGATAATTCTATCCCTCTCTCTCTCTCTCCCTTCCTCTCTGAAATCAATAAAAACACATTTAAAAAAAAAAGAATATGAGGATGTTTGAGACAGGGTTGCTGCATTCAACAACCTTGAGTTGAGTGCCCGGATCTTTCTTTCTCCTGCCCTGGGGGGAACTGGTGAGTCCCATCTCATCATTTGAGACAGTTCAGCTGCAGTGGGCAGGGAAGGCCCCCCCATCCTCACAAAGAGCCCTAAACGCTCTGTGCGCGCCTGACCTGGCACCTATTGAATTGCACTGATGCGCCCGCACATCTGCTTCCCAATAGGAGCAGGAACATCAGGTCCCATTGGGAGAGAACACTGGCGATCAAGCTGGCTACCTGGGGCTCTGGGGAGACTGGACTTAGAAGTCACCTTCAGGGTCCGGAAGAAAGAATGCTGGGGACAGTGGTGGCCCCGGGCTTGTCAGCTTACCCGGATCAGAACTCCTTGGTGACAGGAATCCTGCCTGGTTTGGTTTTTCTAGAATCCCGATACAATTGCCGGTCTTTTCTAATGGGTGCTCAATAAAAAAAATAATAAAAACTGAGGAATGACTGATTAAAGAAAAATGGTAAAAACCAGAGTGTGCAAGGACAAAATCCAGATTTAAAGTTAAAAGGTCAGCCAGTCACAAAAGACCACATGTATATAAGTCCACTTATATGAGACATCCCCAACAGGCAAATCTATAGGGACAGCAAGGAGGTGAGTGGTTGGCAGGGGCTGGGAAGGTGGGTGGAACAAGGGGTGGTAGGTAAAAGTATGGGGTTCCTTTCGGATGTGATGAAAATAGTCTAAAATGGTGGTGATGGCGCGTGTCTGTGAATATGCTAAAATCCATGGATTACACTTTAAATGGGTTAATTATATGGTACGTGAATTACATATCAATAAAGCTGATATTAAACATTAAAATAAAAACTGAAAGGATACATGATGCAAAGTCAGACAAGGACAGAAGGAAGGTCGTGGCCTGGGTGGCCCGAGAGGTCCACACAGAGACAGACTCTGGGCTGGGTCTCCCCACAGAGCAGCATTTAGGGCAGCCGGAGAAGGGGGGACATCCTGACAGAAGGAGCCATGGGATGACCAGGGAAGTCTGGCTGAGGCCAGACGCTACGTGGTTTGACCTTACGACTAGACTGTTCCCTTGGGGAGCCCATCTGATGCCGGGGCTTTAAACCACTTACACTCTGATTTATGACTTGTACATTTAGAGCTCAAGGGCAACCTTCTCTCTTGAACTCTGGCTTTGTGTCTCCGGCCGCCTACTCATCATCTCCCCCTGAGCTATCTGCGGCGGATAGAGGAACAGAGATGTCCTAGTGCCTGGCACCTGTGAACATGGTACTTTGCAGACACGAGAGTCTTTACAGACGTAATTCAGCTCAGGGCCTTGAGGTGGGGCGAGTCTCCTGGGTTACCCAGATGGAGCCGATGCAATCACGTGCGTCCCTAAAAGGAGAGGGGACTCCCCCCTGGCAGTGGAAAGTGATGTAAGGAAAGTATGGTCAGAGAGATGCAACATTGCTGGCTTTGAAGAGGGAGGAAGGGGCCACAAGGCAGAGACAGCGGGAAGCCTCTAGAATCCAGAAATGGCCAGGAAACAAGTTCTCCCGGAGAGCTTCCAGAAAAGAACACGGCTCTGCCAACCGATTTTAGTCCAGTGAGACCAGCATCAGACATCTGACCAGCAGAATTGTTAGAAAATATGTTTTTTTAAACCTGTGATCATTTGCTACAAACAGCAATATACAATTAACTTATCCTACATAATAAAAGGCTAATATACAAATTGTCCCCTCAACCTGGAGTTCAACTATGAATTGGACCAGGGAGTGGGGCAGCCTGCCAACCACTTGAACCCTCCCCGTTCTCCCCCTAATGGGGGCAGGGCATGCTGGCCCAAACCTAACAGCCCCGATTGAGGCGGGCTGGCTGGACCCCACCTGTGCACGAATTTGTGCACTGGGCCTCTAGTTATCTAATAAGAATATCAAACTTTGTATGTCCAAATCAGACCTTTCGATGCACACCTCCAAAATGTTATCATCCCCATTTCAGGAAAGGACAACTTCATTTTTCCAGTCACTCAGCCAAAAACCTTGGTACCATCCCTGACTCCACTCTCTTGCTCATGCTTAACCACACAACACATCCACCAGCAAATCCTGCAAATTACACCCAGATCTGACCGCTTCTTACAACCTCCAGCACCCTGGCGGGCACAAGGCACTGTCATCACTCAACTCAGATTGCAACAGCCCCACAATGAGTCTCTTGTGGCCCATCCTCACAGCAGCCAGAAAGCATCTGAAATCATAAAGCAGCTTAGGGAACTGCTCTGCTCAAAACCCTCCCCACCTCATTCAGAATACATTTCCAAGCCCTCCCTGTGGCCTATGCGGCCCTACGTGATCTTGCCTCATCTTCCTTCCATCACACTCCCTTTCCCTTCTCCACTCAGCTCCCACCAGCCACCTCTGGTTCCCTCCTGACTACCTCAGGGCCTTTGTACCTGCTGGCATCAGTCTCCTTCCAGATCTGTGCACAGCTCGCCCTCTCACTTCACTCAGATCTTTACTTCCTTGTCCCTAACCAGGGCCACTTCCTGGCCGCCACCACCTCCCTCTGTCACTGTTCGTGCCTCCCTAGTGCTACTTCTCTTGGCACGGATCACTCTCAATGGTACCTATCACAGACCAATTTATCATATCTCCCCATTGTCGAGTGTCAGCTCTCTAGACCAAGATTGTGTTTTGTTCACTGTTAGTGTCTCCAACAAAAAGTCCCTGACACTGACATATTAGTTGAATGAGAAAATGAGGGCAACACTTTGCTTTCCCCTTTGGAAATGAGAACCACTGATGTTTCTTTATGGGCTGAAGAATGTAACCCAGGCCCCACGGGGATTAAGCAATGGTCTGGCTATGGGCAGGGGCGATGGGGCACCGAGGACCAATCAGGTGGACTCCTACGCAGTGGTCCAGTGTGAGGGAGACTGACAGACACCGGGCAGGGGGCGGTGAAATGTTCCATGTCCCTCCTTTTCCGATTCAGCAAATGGACACGCCGGGTTCTGTGTGCGGCACAGTCAGGAACACGGACGGTGTCGCGCACGGCCTGGTCCCCCTGGAAGCTGCAGCCTTGCTCTGCAGACGGTGGTTTGGTTTGGGTCCCATTTGTGAGACCGAACAGTGAGCTATCACGGGGCACCAGAAGCAAAGGGGAAATAGTAAAAGTTGGTGGCAGGCAGATCAGAGCAGAAAGAAAACACTAAAGTGGCAGCAAAACTGGCCAAAAAAATACCTGCTGGTGGGTTTCCCCAAGGCCACCGTGGGCGATGGAATACAGCCAGGAAGACTTGCAGGGGAAGGTAGCGCTCAGCCAGGAGGAAAACGCTACCACTCTCCCTCTCCTGCCTCCCCCTCCTCCCAGACCCACACACACACTTCACAAGGGTTCCATCAGCAGTCTGACTTGCCTGTTTTGCCCACATCCTTTCAGTCGTCCAGGCTCAAGTCCTGCAGGTTGGCCGACACACCTCCCAGTCACCCCAACACCCAGACCTCCACCTGCTCCACACACCCCGGCCTCTCCTCATCTCCACTACCACACTCTAGGCCTTCGGCAGGGCACTGCATAATCCTAACATTGTGTGGACGGTCTTTCTGCCCTGGACTCCTTGTGTCACACCTCTGACATCTCTGCTCAAAAGTCTTCAATGTTGTCCCCATTCCCAGAGAGAACTAGCCACTCAGTACTCAGCCCAACATTTCAGCTTTCTTCCACCTGACCACTCCCTCACTTTCCCTCCTGCCCCTCACCTAGCCTCGTCCAGCCTCCTCCACGGACTACAGCACACGCATGCCCCCCTCCAGATGTGCACTGCCCAATGCAGTAGCCACATGGAGCTACGAAGATGAAATAAAGTTTAAAATTCAGTTCCTCAGTGGCACCAGCCACACTTTAAGCACACCACAGCCACATGTGGCTCGTGGCTACCCTACTGGTCAGTGTACAAAGAAAACACTTTTATCACCACAGCAAGTTCTATTGGACGGCACCACTCTACATCTTTAATGTCCTCCCAATTCATTGGTACGCCTTCCAACACGTGTTACTTCTTTGCAAAAACAGCACCAGTGCCATAATGTATAAGCAACCCCTTCCTTCTCCCAAAACTCGCATGTAGGTTTCGTGAGTCCCTTGCTGGTTACTGCTGTGCCTCTTCTTGGTAACATCAACCTCAGTGACAACAGATCACTTTGAAAATCTGAAATTCCTAATGAAGCGCCAAAGAATAATTTTACAAGCATCTTCACCCCAGAAACAAAATGGTGAAGGCATGATGAACATGGGGTGTCCAACAGTAATAAAATGATTCTGTGCCTGAAAACTTGAATTCTACTAGTGATGATTTGCTTCCATTGTAACCACTGATGCACGCCAAGAATAGAATTCTGGCTTTCTCTATTCCATGGTTTAAATTTATTATTGATTTATGCTTTGTGCTGGGTGATGGATTTCTTCTGACTCTGCAGATGGCAAATGCTTTCTTTATTCAGAAAATAAACGCAATGGTGCTCAAATGGATGGCACCACGCTAGGGCTAATTTCAGACTGTACATTTGACGCCACTAATTGCTGGACTGCCTTGCTTTTGCCCAGATGATGCCCAGTCACGGGCTTAAACACTGAGGGAGGGACAGGAAGATGCAAAGCGATGTGGGTACGCACAGCAGCTCTGAGTCAGGCTGGTGTACGGAGAGGTCGCAGACCTGCAGCCGCAGGTAGGGAACTTGACAGAAATGCACAAAGGCCCCGACCTGCGTGTGCTTGTTTGGGATTTTTTCTTTTTTAATTGAAGTACAGTTTCTATAGGGTGCACTGCACAGACCTCAGTGTATAGGCCCATGAGTTGGGACAAATGGATCTCTTTAGATCCAATTAAAACCTGTCACCATCTCAACTATTTTTTTTAAATATATGTTTTATTGATGATTTCAGAGAGAAAGGGAGAGAGAGAAACATCACTGGTGAGAGAGAATCATTGACTGGTTGCCTCCTGCACGCTCCCTACTGGGGATCAGTCCCGCAACCCAAGCATGTGCCCTTGACTGGGATCGAACCCGCGATCCTTTAGTCCACAGGCCGACACTCTATCCACTGAGCCAAATCAGCTAGGGCTCAACTATGTTTAAGTGTGCAGTGCAGCAGTGTGAACTATATTCACATTGTTATGCAACAGATTTCTAGAGCTTTTCACCTTGCAAAACAAACTCTGTGCCACTGAACAGCTCCCTGCAGAGTCTTGTGGTGGTGTTTTTTTACCAAGCCCTCCAGGCGATTCTGATGCCTGCTAGCATTTGAGAAATACTGCTCCAATGATGCCAGGCGAGGGGAGCTTCTAGGAAAAGCAGAGAAAAGCAGCAGGTCTAAGGGGCCTGGCACCCAGGCAAGACAGTAGCAGATGCTGTTGTTACCTCGCTGCTTCCGAGTCGCCAAAGCCAATCCTGAGTGCCTGGTGTGGCCAGGGCCCTGCCTTAGATACTAGGGAGAGCCAAACTCGGACAAGCGGACTTTTCTCCACAACGTGTGCAGTCATCACAAGTTGAATAAGGAAACTGTATTCTTGCCCCAGCCAGTTTTGCTCAGTGGTTAGA
>PVJC01006022.1:0-56606 GCA_004026665.1 Murina feae | reverse complement strand
CACCCCCTCTATGATGATCTCTCAGACTCTTGCCCTCCCCTGCATGTTGTTCTCTTTTTTGAGCTGTGACCAGGGCTGGGTCCTGCCTGCCTCCCAAGCTTGCCTCCTGCCCATCTTCCTCCAGCCATCAGAAAGCAGGGAAAACCCCGCCTTGTGGTCAGGCCAGCCTTTTCCTTCTCCCTGATCCCCGGAAGGGAAATGGGAAGCCGCCAAGCAGGACTCCAGCCCCCAAGAGCTTGCTTTCCCGCTCCCCAGTGGCCCCCAAAGGGCCTGGGGAGCCGCCAAGCAGGCCACTGACTTTTTCCCACTCACCAGTCCCCTGCTGCCTTCCTTTCCCACTTCCTGGTGTTGCCAAGGGGTTTGGGGAGCTGCCAAGCAGGCCCCTGGCCCCTGCAGCCTTGCTTTCCCGCTCCCTGGTGCCCCGCAAAGGGCCTGGGCAGCCACCAAGCAGGCCGAGACCGCCCCGCTGCCTCTTTCCCACTCCCCAGCCCGCCACCTTGCTTTCCCACTTCCTGGTGCCCTGCAAGGGGCCTGGGAAGCCCACCAAGCAGGCTGCCAACCCCCCATTGCCTTTTTCCCGCTCCCCGATGCCCTCCAACCCTGCCGCCTGTTTCCCACTCACGGGTCTTGGGTCCTGCGCTGTCCTGCCCTGTAGCTGCTCTGTGCACTCGGGAGGTCCCTCAGCCTGGCCTGTGCCCTCTGGCAGTCTGGGACCCCTCGGGGGATGCCCACCTGCTGGCGTGCCTGACCAGCCTGGGTGAGGGGCTTTAAAGCTGCCCACAGCTCCCATTGCCCAACGTCCCAGCAAGGCCGGCTGGACACAGGTTTCTGTGATTTATCTCCTATAATTGATGCTGTTCCTTGAAGGCGGCCTTTTACTAATGAAGCCTCCTGTCTGCCTCACCTCAAGGCTTCTATAATGAAACAATTGTTACACTTAATTGTTGCAAATATGCGTTTTTGCTTCAGGCCAAAGGCTAAGGAGCCAGTGAGCAGGTAGTTTGCTCTCGCTCCTGCTGCAACAGACGCTGCCTAAACGTTTACTCAGGTCCGTGAGTGGCGGCCGCCATGTTGGCTGGGCTAATTTGCATACAGTCGCTCTGATTGGCTGTGGGCGTCCCGGAGAAATGGTTAATTTTACTATTCCGCTTTTATTAGTTTATATATATATATAATCAGTCTTGGATTTAAGAGCCTAACTCACTCCTGGGTACACAGCTTGTTGGAAAAGGGTGCTACTCAGGACTACAGAAGGGTAACTGCCTAAGTTGATGCTGACCATATCCTGCACACTTTTATGTCACCCTACAAGTGGAGGGTGAGACAGGACAGTCCATTTTGACATTCTTGTTTTCATCTTATGCCAGGTAACAGGCCTACCTAGATCAAAAGAAAAAAAAAGAGAAAAAGAAACTAAGGCTTGGTTAGATCAACATTGATGTTAGAATTACATTTCCCAAAGTTAGGATTTTAACTGGGCTGCTCTTTATTCTTTTTGCTCCTTAAACTTCCAGGACATAAATTTGTAACTGGTTCCATGTAAAATAAATTGTACATGATAGATGCTTCCAAAATATATTATCAATAAATTTTGATTTGGTTGTTTTCATTAAAAAATAATCTGTGGATAAGTTATAAAAACTACTAACATGACTAAAGTTGATCCTTTTTCTCATCTAAGTAACTTGTGCTTTTCAAAGGCATTTGGAAGTCACAAACATCTTTATTTTTGGAAAAAACAATTAAAAGTATTTTGTGCATGTTAGAAAAATGCTTCCCAAACTATATGTGCCAAAATAATATTTTTAATTTACACTTCTAACATATATATAAATCAAATTACCTACATTTTTTAAAAAAATAGGTAATAAAACCTTGAATTTAAAATTAGATTAAAAAGATATAAAATGACTATAAAAGTTTCAAAGTCTTAATTTATTTGCTTTTCTTGCCTCAAAGTAGCAACAACTGTTTGCAGACCAGCTTCAGCCCATGGGCCACACAGTAAGCAGTACTGTGTGAAAATTGTTAGAATCAAATGAACACACTCTTATGGAGAAATTATTGACTCTTTTTTAAAAATATAAGTATTTAGTTCATGGCTTTGATTAGCTCTCAAAAAGAAAGCTGTTTCCATATTTAACCTCTTTCCTGATTCTGTTTAAATCTTGTATCCAGATTTAGCTCTACAGAATGCTCAGTAGCTCATCACAAACAAAGAGCTGGAGAGTTTTATGTGGCCAATAGATGAAACACTCATGGCAGAGAATGTTCTAAATTTTCTAATAGCTTTTAGGAAATACTTTTTTTCATTTTTTCTATTCTTTGACAGTTTAGCAGGACATCAAAAATCTTAGGAGAATAAAGGGTACAGACATTTTGATGCAGATTTACTTTACATTACTTGAAAAAAAAAATGGTTACAATCATCTTTCAGGTTTGCTAGTTCTGGCTTGGGTAATTCCTTTCCAATTAAGATTGATTTCACATTTTTAACTTTGTGGCTCTATGTATCTAATGATAAAATGAAGATTTTGAAATAGGCAGCTAAATTTCAGACAGTCTAAATTATCAAGCCAAATCCTTTCAATAAATTATTTTTTAAATGAATAAAAAGCTTATTAACTCTTGGAATTAAAAAGAAATGCTCAAACTTTAATTTCCACATTTTTTAGATGTTTAGACCTATCCCAAACAAGAAGTCAGGTACCACATTTGTATAGGTGGCAGAGATTCCTGGTGAACACATGAAAGAAGGCTATAGTGAACACTGCCAAATCAGATAATAAGGTGACAATGAACTTTCCACTTTCTCCTGGTGTTTCTGCCAAGTCTATGTAAGTGACAGATGCAGTTACATCTCATGCTTTTTATGGTGGTTACTAAATTTTTAGTAAGCAACAGTCTCTACAGCAGCACATAGAGTTTGTTATTGCTACTCATGGATAAGTATAAAGTTTAACATAGAAAAAAAAAATATATATATATATTCTTGAAAGCACAGAAAATAATAATCGCCAGACTTTAAGCTCTCCAGATGTTTTTATTTCTCACTCAGCTTTCACTGAAAGGCATCTGAGAAAATTGAATGTTTAGATGAGGGTTTAAAACTTAGCATCTTTGTATGATGCTAAAGATAATCTTCATTACACCTTACAACATTCTCATGTTTGATAATGATGATTGAAAGCAATCGTTGACCTACAAGAATTTACCAAATATGACTTACAACATGCAGATTATGACCACAACATCTCAATTTTCTTGAACCCTGAAGACTGAATTTCTAAAAATTCATTTTCTTAACATTCTTCCTTTTGTAAAAATAGAAGTTACATATATCTCTTCTATCATATAAAGCCAAACTAGATGCATACATCATCCATACTGGCATCATTCTAGATTTTTCTATTTCTCTAACTTCAACCATTCCTAGATCTCAGCACTCTTGCATTATTGGATTTCTCTTTTCCCTGCTCCTTTCCACATTTGGGGTTCATTTGATTAACAGTGAAGACCGATTGTCTATTTTCATGTATTGCAAATCTCACCTGATGCAGAGATGACTTTCTCCCTATTTATCAAGCTGGTGATGAAAAAGTACACACTCACTACCCATTACATTATTGTGCTACTTTTCATCCAGGTCCTTTTTATCAAACACTAATTTTTCTCGTGCAAACATCCTCTCCCTCCTCAAAGGTTGCTCAATAGTCATCCTGGTCTATCAGCTCAGTGTGTGGAGGCCATTAATGCATAACATGTTGACAGACATAGTTTCCACCATTGCTTTTTAAGCAGCCTTCACCCATAATTATATCCCTAAAATCCTTTTTACCCTAAAAATCTGCAGGTGAATCATGAGCCCAAGACCCATAGATCTCAAATAACTTTCATATATGTATTTGTAAACCCTTTGCTAATATATTGTATGAACATATAAGTTATTGTCAAAACCAGAACACTTCAATAGTAAAAGAGCCACTATTAATACTACACCAGGTCTGCAGGTGCAAGCCAGAATCCTTCTGCATGAAGTAGGGCATATGCTCAGCTTGTGAATCTAAGGCATAAAAGAAGCTGCAACACTGTTCCCATAAAATGTATTATCTGCATCATTTGTACATTGGGAAGTTTTATTGCTTGCAAATTTCATTTCTCATAGTATTTAAATAACCAGATTAAGACTACATTGCATACATTAACAACTGTTCCCATAAAATGTATTATCTACATCATTTGCACATTGGGAAGTTTTATTGCTTGCAAATCTCATTTCTTATAGTATTTAAATAACCAGATTAATACTGCATTGCATACATTAAAAACCCTGGAAGATTTCCCTGAACTGTTGTTAGACTTACTCAAAACAGCTTTTCTTATGTACACACATAATTTTCAGTTTGCTAGTTTTATTCTGAGTTTGGCATTTTGTCATTTACTTATGCTGAACACTTGCCCCTTATAATTACTATCTTATGTTTTCAAACATTTTGGCATCCATTTAACCTAGGTTAGCTCTTAGCAGAAATCTCTCCAAAAGAAGAAGGAATATGGATGGGAAAAAGGAAGTAAGAAAGGAAGGAAGGAGGGAAGGAAGGAAGGAAGGAAGGAAGGAAGGAAGGAAGGAAGGAAGGAAGGGGAGAGAACAATACTGTGTTTTACACAAAATCAGTTGTGAAGAGCTCTCAGTGAAATGTAGAACATAATGAAATAAAAATACATCATAAATAAAATCTTCCTTTTTCATAAAGAGAGTACCTCTTTAGAAAATATTGGAGAAGTCATCTTTAGTATCTTTTATTTTAACATACATCATTAGGCATTGACTATTTTTTTCTCAAATTTGGAAAGTAGTTTTTGGATTTAAGAAAAGGCAAGGTATTTTTAGTTATTTTTTATATTTTTAAAGAAAAGTATATATAGTTTTGGTGTACAATATAATACTTAAATATACAAATGGTGAAATGAGTATAGTCAAATTAATATCTCCAAATATGGTTACCATTATTTTGTGTGTGATGTACACCTGAAATCTAGCCTTTTAGCATATGTTCAGTGTTCAGTACAGTATTATTAAATACCAGGGGCCCAGTGCACAAAAATTTGTGCACTCGGAAGGGTCCTTCAGCCTGGCCTGTGCCCTCTCCTAGTCTGGAACCCCTTGGGGGATGTCCAACTGCTGGTGTGCCTGGCCAGCCTGGGTGAGGGGCTGAGGGCCATTTTCAGGCTGTCCACAGCTCCCATTGACCCAACGTCCCAGCGAGACTGGCTGCAATCAGATTTCTGGGGTTTATTTATCTTCTATAATTGAAACTTTGTTGCCTTGAGTGGAGGCCTAGTCAGGCAACAAAGCTTCCTGTTTGCTTCACCTCCATGACTTCTATAATTGAAACATTGTTGCCTTGAGCAGAGGCCCAGCCGGTCTAGGCTAGCAGTTTCAACTCCATCACTGGTGCAACGGAAGCCTCCTATTTCCTCTAGCTCCATGGCTGCCGGCCACCATCTTGGCTGGGTTAATTTGCATACAGTCACTCTGATTGGCTGGTGGGCATGGCTTGGCTGGTGGGCATGGCTTAGGTGTCTCAGAGTGATGGTTAATTTGCATATTTCTCTTTTGTTAGATTAGATAGTCATTATGCTCTTTCCATAGATTCAACTTTATTCCCTTTGACTGATACCTCTTCATTTCTCCCATTCTTCCAGCTCCTGGTAACCAGAACTCTCCCACTCTTCCAGTTCCAGCTCTATCGACAGCAACCTACTTATGACTTCTACTCTTTTTTGTAAGTGATATCATACACCATGTCTTTTTCTGTATTATTTCATGTAGCATGATGTCCTCTAGGTTCATACATATTGTTACAAAAGGCAGGATTTTCACCTTTCTTGTGGCTAATGATATTCCATTATATATAACTATATCTTCCCTTCCTTCCTTATATAACACTTTTTATCCATTTATCTATTAATGTGTGCTTGAGCTGTTTCCATATTACAATGGAATTTTCCCCATACCAGTGAATAGAAAATAAGGGGATAAAAAGACAAGGTCTACAAAACACACAGGAAGACTGAGGGCAGCATAGTGGAAGAAGGCATTGGGATCTTTAAGAAATGCAAGGACCCAACCATAGATAAGAAATACAGGTGAGCATGAACAGGGAATCTCTTCCAATCACCTGGTTTTGGCTTAAGACATGCAATAAAATATCAATTTGTCTTTATTTCCTATTTTCTTATCATCAGAGCAATTGAAACAAAGCAATTAAGATAGGATCTAATAAATTAGATAAGTCCCTTGTATGTAAGTAATTTATACAATAAACTTTATGGGAACAGTGTTTGATTTATCTCATGTCATATGTTGGTAGGTTGAATTGCCTTTGGGTGAAAACATTATGGTTTGATATAAGCTAAGAAACTGGATGTTCTGACAAAGTGGTGAAAAGAAAGGAATCACAAAACCCACTCACTCACTGAGAAGGAAGGTATAGAAGAAGTTGTTTTACTTTAATGAAAAATGTCCCCCAAAAGTAAATAATTCTAGATGGCTTGATTTTCCTTGAGATAGCAGTTAATGTAGGATATTATGATCTTACCTAATAAAAGAGTAATATTGAAATTGACCATTTCTACAGGATGCCTAAGCCACGCCCACCAGCCAATCAGAGCAACTGTATGCAAATTAACCCAGACAAAATGGAGGTCGGCAGTCATGGAGCTAGAGTAAACAGGAGGCTTCCTTTGCACCAGCAATGGAGAAAACTGCCTGCCTAGGCCGGCTGGGCCTCTCTCTGCTCACGGCAACATTTTTTCAGTTATAGAAGCCATGGAGCTAAAGCCAACAGGAGGCTTTGTTATCTGCCTAGGCCTCAGCTCAAAGCAACAGTTTCAATTATAGTAGATAAATAAACACTAGAAACCTGCTTCCAGCAAGCCTTGCTGAGACGTTGGGTCAATGGGAGCTGTGGAGAGCCTGAAAGCCTGAAAACACCCCTCAGCTCCTTATCCAGGCTGCCCAGGAACCCCAGTAGGGACCCAAAACCTGAAGGGGCTGTAGGAAGCCTGTAAATGGTCCTCAGCCCCTCACCCAGGCTGGCCCCACCCCAATGGAGTGAGGGTCCACACTGGGGGGCTTGGCCAGCCTGCAAACAGCCATCAGCCTCTCACCCAGGCTGGCCAGGCATGCCAGCAGGTGGACATCCCCCAAGGGGTCCCAGACTGCGAGAGGGCACAGGCCAGGCTGAGGGACCTCCCAAGTGTACAAATTTTTGTGCACCGGGCTGCTAGTATCTAGATAATAAAAGTCCAGTCACTGTGGGAGGTCCCCTGACAAGGAAGACACCATGGCTCTCTTTTTATGTATGTATGTATGTATGTATGTATGTATGTATGTATGTATCTATCTATCTATCTATCTATCTATCTATCTGTATTTTTTTATTTTCTTTTATTGCTTAAAGTATTAAAAAGAATATTACATATGCCTCCTTTTTTCTCCATTCACCTTCCCCCAGCCTCCCCTACACCCCAGTGTCTTGTGATCATTGATTATGCTTATATGCATGCATACAAGTCCTTCAATTGATCTCTTAACCCCCCCAACTCTCCCTAGCCTTCCTGCTGCAGTTTGACAGTCTGTTCGATACTGCTCTGCCTTGGTATCTATTTTTGTTGATCAGTTTATAAGGGTCTTTATTATCCATAAATAAGTGAGATCATGTGATATTTTTCTTTCATTGACTGGCTTATTTCACTTAGCATAATGCTCTCCAGTTCCATCTATGTAGCTGCAAATGGTAAGAATTCCTTCATTTTTACAGCAGCATAGTATTTCACTGTGTAGATTACGGGTCCTCAAACTTTTTATCTTATTTCATTTTTTTTTTAAATTTGTTTTATTGCTTAAAGTATTGCAAAGAGTGATAAATAAGTCTCCATTTTTTCCCTTGACCTTCCCCCCTCCTCCCCTATCCCCCAGTATCTTGTGTCCATGATTATGCTTATATGCATGCATACAAGTCTTTCAGTTGATCTCTTAACTCCCCTCGATCCCTCCTGAGCCTTCCAGCTGTAGTTTGACAGTTGGTTCAATACTGTTCTGCCTCTGTATCTGTTTAGTTCATAAATTTATAAAGGTCTTTATTATCCATAAATAAGTAAGATCATGTGGTATTTTTCTTTCATTGACTGGCTTATTTCACTTAGCATAATGCTCTACAGTTCCATCCATGCTGCTGCAAATGGTAACAATTCCTTCTTTTTTATAGCAGCATGGTATTCCATTGTGTAGATGTACCACTGTTTTCTAATCCATTCATCTGCTGATGGGCACTTAGGCTGTTTCCAAATCTTAGCTATGGGAAATTGTGCTGCTATGAACATAGGGGTGCATATATCCTTTCTGATTGGTGTTTCTTATTTCTTGGGATATATTCCTAGAAGTGGGATCACAGGGTCAAAAGGGAGATGCATTTTTAACTTTTTGAGGAAACTCCATACTGTTCTCCACAGTGGCTACACTAGTCTGCATTCTCACCAACAGTGCAGGAGGGTTCCTTTTTCTTCTCATCCTCTCCAGCACTTGTCGTTTATTGATTTGTTGATGATAGCCATTCTGACAGGTGTGAGATGATACCTCATTGTTGTTTTGATTTACATCTCTCAGACGATTAGTGACTTTGAGCATGTTTTCATATGTCTCTTGGCTTTCTGAATGTCCTCTTTTGAAAAGTGTCTATTTAGGTCCTTTGGCATTATTTGATTGGATTGTTTATCTTCCTTTTGTTAAGTTGTATGAGTTCCCTATAAATGTTGGCGATTAAATGCTTATCGATGATAACATTGGCAAATATGTTCTCCCATGTAGTGGGCTTTCTTGTTGTTTTGTTGGTGGTTTCTTTTGCTGTGCAGAAGCTTTTTATTTTGATATATTCCCATTTATTTATTTTCTCTTTAGTTTCCAATGGCCTAGGAGCTGTATTGGTGAAGAAACTGCTTTGGCATATGTCTGAAATTTTGTTGCCTTTAAATTCTTTTAATATTTTTATGGTTTCCCATCTTAAGTTTAAGTCTTTTATCCATTTTGAGTTTATTTTTGTGTATGGTGTAAGGTGGTGGTCTAGTTTCATTTTTTTTTGCATATATCTGTCCAATTTTCCCAACACCATTTTTTGAAGGGACTGTCTTGACTCCACTGTATGTTTTTGCCCCTTTGTCAAATATTAATTGAGCGTATTGGTTCAGGTCAGTTTCTGGATTCTCTGTTCTATTGCATTGATCTATATGTATGTTCTTTTGCTAGTACCAGGAGGTTTTGAGAACAGTGTCTTTGTAATATAGCTTGGTGTCTGGTATTAAGATCCCACCTACTTTGTTCTTCTTTCAGGATCGCTGCAGCTATTTGGAGTCTTTTCTTATTCCAGATGAATTTTTTGAGAGTTCGTTCTAGGTCTGTGAAATAGGCCATTGGTATTTTAATGGGAATTGCATTGAAATTATATTGTTTTGGGTAGTATGGACATTTTAATGATGTTGATTTTACCAATCCACGAACATGGTATGTTCTTCCATATGTTTAAATCTTCTTCTATCTCTTTTTTCATAGTCTTGTAGTTTTCTGAGTAGAGGTCTTTACTTCTTTAGTTAAGTTTATTCCTAGGTATCTTAATTTTTTTGGTTTGATGGTAAATAGGATTGGTTTTTTAGTCTCTGTTTCTTTAAGTTCACTATTGGTGTATAGAAATGCCATAGATTTCTTGGCGTTAATTTTATATCCTGCTACATTGCCAAATTCATTTATTAAGTCTAATAGTTTTTTGATGGAGTCTTTAGGGTTTTTTACGTAGAATAGCATGTCATCTGCAAATAAGGACAGTTTTACTTCTTTTCCAATTTGGATGCCTTTTATTTCTTCTTCTTATCTAATCATGATGGCTAATACTTCTAGCACTATGTCGAACAAGAGTGGTGAGAGTGGGCATGCTTGTCTTGTTCCTGTTCTTAAGGGAAATGGTTTTAATTTTTGCCCATTGAGTATGATGTTGGCTGTGAGTTTGTTATATATGGCTTTTATTATATTGAGATATGATCCTTCTATTCCCACCTTGTTGAGAGTTCTTATCAAAAATGAGTGTTGGATTTTGTCAAATGCTTTTTCTGCATCAATTGATATGACTATGTTTTTTTTTTCTCTCTCTCTCAATTTCTTTATATGATGTATCACATTTATTGATTTGTGGATATTCTACCATCCTTGCAACCCTGGTATAAATCCTCTTTGGTCATGGTGTATGATATTTCTGATGTACTGCTGGATCCAATTTGCTAGGATTTTGTTGAGGATTTTGGCATCTATGTTCATGGGAGATATTGGCCTATAATTCTCTTTCATTGTGTTTTCTTCATCTGTTTTTGGTATTAGGGTGATGCTATCTTCATAGAATGAGCTTGAAAGTGTTTCTTCCTCTTGAATTTTTTGTAATAGTCTTAGGAGGACAGGTTTTAGTTCTTCCTTGAATGTTTGGTAAAACTCTCCTGTGAAGCCTTCTGGCCGGGCTTTTATTTGCTGGAAGTTTTTTGATTGCTGCTTCAATTTCTTCCATAGTTATTGGCCTATTGAGATTTCTAGATTCTTCCTGTTTGAGTTTTGGAAGGTTGTATTTTTCTAGGAATATGTCCATTTCCTCCAGGTTTCTAGTTTGTTGGAGTAGAGTTGTTCATAGTACCTTTTTAACAATCCTCTGTATTTCTGTGGGGTCTGTTGTTATTTCGCCTCTATCATTTCTGATTTTGTTTATTTGGGTAATCTCTCTTTGCTTCTTGGTGAGCCTGGCTAGAGGTTCATCAATCTTGTTTATTCTTTCAAAGAACCAGCTCTTGGTTTCATTGATCTTCTGTATTTTTTTTTGTCTCTATGTCATTTATTTCTGCTATAATCTTTGTTAACTCCTTCCTTCTGCTCACTCTGAGCTTTCCTTGTTGCTCTCTTTCTAATTCTTTGAGTTGTAGATTTAGATGATTTATTACCATTTTTTCTTGTTTGTTTGAGGTAAGCTTGTAGAGCTAAAAACTTCCCTCTCAGTATTGCTTTCATTGTGTCCCATAAGTTTTGGATTGTTGTGTTTTCATTTTCATTAGTTTCCAGGATGTTTTTAATTTGTTCTTTGATCTCATTGGTAACCCAATCAACATTTAATAACATGCTATTTAGCTTCCAAGAGTTTGAGTGTTTTGTATTGTTGTTATTGTAGTTTATGTTGTTATATGTAGTTTATTCTAATATTATGCCATTGTGGTGTGAGAAGATGCTTGATATGATTTTAATCTTCTTAAATTTGGGAAGACTTTGCTTGTGACCCAAAATGTGCTCTATTTTTGAAAATGTCCCATATGCACTTAAGAAGAATATGTATTCTGCAGCTTTGGGGTGAAATGTTCTGAAGATGTCAATTAAGTCCATATGATCTAGTGTGTGATTTAGGATTGATGTTTCTTTGCTGATTTTTTGTCTAGAGGATTTATCATGTGATGTCAGTGGTGTATTAAAGTCCACTACTATGATTGTATTATTGTTAATCTCTCCCTTGATATCTTCCAGGAATTTTTTTTATGTATTTGGGTGCTCCTGCATTGAGTGCATATATGTTTATCAGGGTTATGTCCTCTTGTTATATTTATCCCTTTAGTATTATGAAGTGGCTTCCTTATCTCTTGTTATGGCCTTCACTTTGAGGTCTATTTTGTCCAAAATAAGTATTGCTATCCCAGCTCTTTTTTTTTTCCTTTCCATTTGCCTGAACGATATTTTCCCATCCCTTCACTTTCAGTCTGTGAGTCTCTTATTCTGAGGTGAGTCTCCTGTAGACAGCAAATATGGGGGTCATGTTTTTTTAATCCATTCAGCCACTTGGTGTCTTTTGATTGGAGCGTTTAGTCCATTTACATTTAAAGTTATTATTGAAAAGTACTTGTTTATAGCCATTTTTATTTTTTTGTGCCTGTGTTCTTTCTTACATTTTTATTTCTTCTTTTTACGAGTCCCTTTAGCATTTCTTGCATTGCTGGCTTTGTGGTAATAAACTCCCTTAGCCTTTTTTTTTTTTTTTGTCTGTGAAGCTTATTATTTCCCCATCAATTTTGAATGATAGCCTTGCTGGATAGAGTAATCTTGGATTCAGTCCCTTGCTTTGCATCGCTTTGTAGATTTCTGTTCATTCTATTCTGGCCTGATGTGTTTCTGTTGAGAAATTATTTGATAATCTAATGGGAGATCTCTTGTATGTAACTTTCTGTCTCTCTCTTACAGCCTTTAAGAATCTCTCTTTGTCCTGAACATTTGCCATGGTAATTATGATGTGTCTTGGTGTGGGTCTTTTTGGATTCATCTTATTGGGACTCTCCTGTGTGACATTTCTTCCCTACCTCAGGGAAGTTTTATGATATTATTGCATCAAATATGTTTTCTAATCTTTGTTCCTCTTCCTGTTGTCTGGCACCCCTATTATTCTTATGCTGCTTTGTTTCATGTTGTTCCATAGCTTCTTTAGCTCTCCTCCTGTCTTTTCATTTTTTTCTCCAATTGCAGTTCAGTTTGGGTGTGTTTTGCTTCTCTATCTTCTAATTCGCTAATTCATTCCTCTGCTTCTCCTAGTCTACTGTTGAAACTTTCCATGATGTTTTTTTATTGCAGCTATATTACTCTTCATTTTTTCTTGATTTTTACATAAGCTATTGATTTTTCATCCAGTTCTTCTTGATTCTTACAAAAGTTGTTGATATTTTTCTCCATCTGGTATATGCACTCTAGGATCCTTATTCTGAATTCTTTTTCTGACATATTGCATGCCTTTGTTTCACTTAGCTGCCTTTCTGGAGATTCCTCCTTTTCTTTCCTTTGCGGGTCTCTTTGTCTACTTGTTTTTGGTCTCACCAACTGATCTAGATGTTGAGTTGTGCAGGCAGTGGTTCCTCTGACTGCAGTTGCTTCTCAAAGTGGCTACTCCTCAGTTGGCAACGGTTCCTCTGGTGGGTGCTGTTAGCAGCAGTGGTACCACTTTTGGCTGGTAGGGGAAACTGCTGGCACAGCTGCTGTTTCTTGGACAGAGGTGGGCTGATCACTAGGCTGCTAATCCTCAGGTGGGGGCGGGCTGAGTGTAGCTCCTGCTCCTTGAACAGCAGTGGGCTGTTCACGTGGCTTCTGCTCCTTGGATGGACATGGACTGGTCATGTGGGTGCTGCGCCTTGGATTGAGGCTGGCTGCACGCTGCTGATTTTCCTTGGATGAAGTGGGCTGCTCATGAGGCTGTAGCTCTTTGGATAGGGGAAGGTTGTTTACAGGGCTACTGCTCCTCACACAAGTGCAGGTTGCTAGTGCAGTTGTTCTCCTCAAAAGGGAGACGGACTGCTTGCGTGGCTGCTGCACCTCAGTGGAAGTGAACTGCACATGTGGTTTCTCCTCCTTGGATAGAGGCAGGATGCCAACCCAGCTGCTGCTCGTCAGTCAGGTGCAGGGCTGCTGCACCTCAGATGTGGTTGGCCTGCTCGTTTGGCTACTGTTCCTCACGTGGTTGCTGCTTCTTAGACTGGGGAGCAGGTGGCTCACACAGCTGCTGGTCCTTGGACAGGGGGAGGCCACATGAGGTTTCTGCTCTTAGGCCTGGGGCAGACTGCTCACAGAGCCACTGCTCCTTGGACAGGAGTGGGTTGCTCACATGTCTGCTGCTTGCATGGTTGCAGTTCCCTGGGCTAAGGAATTGGGCCAGTCAGAGAGGAGCATGCTTCAGAACTCACAGGAGCCTGAACCCAGGGTGGCTGGAGACTAGTTGACTGTGGGACCACAGCTGAAGTAGCAGGTTCCTGGAAGGGGTTTCTGAAGAGTCCAAGTGTTCTCTGAGGACCCCCTGGGTGGGATTGAGGCCTGGCTCCCAGTTACAGCAGCTCTCCCCTTAAAAATGCTAGGTCTCTGAGGATGAGCCGGCCTCCCAGAACTGTTTACAATGGTAGCAGAGACTGCCTAGTTAGGGAAGCCCATTTAGCCTGACCCTGAAAGTCCTGCAGGATCTATCTGTGCCACACACACACACACACACACACACACACACACACACACACATATCCCACATGACCACACACTCTTCTTTTAACCCCTCACTGATTCATGCTCTCTCTCTCACTGCTGCCTTCTTCCTGCTTCTGTAGTTGGGTCTGGGGTGTTATTGACCCATTCACGGTTGGAGTTTCCTCTACAGGTGTCAGTTGTGAGGTATGCTCTCTAGCACCTGGCCAGACAGGATAAAATTCACCTAGACAAGACACAAGACAAAGGGACCAAAGCACAAATATACTCACAACAATAATAACCCCACTATAAGTGATCACCTAAGAAAAGAGGATTAGGGGCAAGAAAAGAGAGCATAATGATATCAAAGAGAGTGTAAAAAGATAAAAGAGAAAAGAAAAATAAAGAAAAAGGAGAATATATATATACCACAGAACCAATAGATAAACAAACAAACAAAACAAAACAAAAAAATATACAAACCCCCAGCAAAGAGGGTGGGGGCAGAATCTGTAGATGCTGAGCTTATATATAGAAGATAAGGTTAAGAATTGAAAGAATATGGGGAGGATCTCAGTTCAGTATAAAGGAAGTAGAAAGGGGATGGATGGATAAGAGGAAAGAGAATGAAAGAAAAGAAAAAACATCAATTTACAAAAAATTTGATTTCAAAAATGGTATAAAAGTACCAATAAAATAAAATAGAGTGATGGAAAAATAATGTGAAAAGAAATAGAAAATAAAGCAACAAACAAAAATAGGAAAACAAAGAAAAAAAGAAAAAAAGGAGAGATGACAAAATAAAAAAATAATAATGGAAATATGAAGTCTTTCTTTGGCTGGCTTAAGATCCCAGTCTGCTATACTGTAGTATTTCTCAGGATCCAATTGCTGGGACCAAAAGTGTCTCTGTAGGCCAGTCCCTTTGGACTCTCAGGGACTATTTAGGTTGTTTTTGTTGTTGTTTTTAATCCTTTGTACCTTTCAGGGTGGAATCTGGGTGTGGCTGTATTAGTTGTCTGGATGCTGGAAGGAGGGCCTATCTTTTCAGGGCAAAATGGCTCCCCAGGTCCTAGGGTCAGGCATGACTCAACACCAACTCACTGCCACTTCTCCTCTCCCCCCAGATTCCACAATTTTGCATGTCCTCCCACACTCCAGCCGCAGGTAAGTGTCTGTATCCGAAAGGTCCTATGCATAAGGCTCTATGAAGAAAGGCACAGGCCACAGAGGCAGGAGAGGCTGAACCTCTATGCATACCTCTCCTGCTGGCACACTTTAGCTTTTACTGACTGTGCACCCAGATGTAGAATCTGCTGCAAGTACTTGGTAACACAACACTTGATATTTTAGAATTACAACAGCATATTGTACAGTTGTCCAAGGCAAATTTACAAACCAATTCTTTGAATGTCTGGCAACAATTTAAAGAGGACTTAAAATAATTTAATCCCTTCCACTGGATATCCTTGCATTTACCTCTCAGCATAACCACTATTGTTTACCTCATTGTTGTTTTCTTATGTTTACTTAAGGTGACCAGACATCCCGCTTTTGGCGGGACAGTCCCGATTTTTAACAGTTTGTCCCGCATCCCACAGCATTTTTAAAAAGTCCTGATTATTCTTTGTAATATTTTAAGTAATAATTTAAAAAAAGAAAAAAAAAAACAACCCCGGTCAATGGTGTATCGCTTTAAATCTGGTCACTTCTATATAGATTGCAAATATAGACTGAAGAGTCTTAAAAGGACTCAGACCCTCCAGGCAGCTCTAATTTATCAAGATTTATTAAAGAAAAGTAACAGGAAAGAGTGCCTAGCACATAATTAATTATTATGGTACTGGTAGCTCCCTTAAAGCTAAAAACAATGGATTCATGTACAATAATTCTATTTTCAGTACTTTTGTCTGCAATATCAAATTTATCATAAAACTAGTATCACCTATAATTCTCAAGCTATTTTAAAGTAAGTCAATCATACTATTAAGATACAATTATTTTTTTTTAAAGGGGGAGACATTATGTGTCTCCTTAAATACAAACTTAATCATAATTTGTATAGTTTAAAAATTTTGAGTTGTTGCCCTGACTGGTTTCGCTCAGTGGATAAAGTGTCGGCCTGCAGACTTAGAGGTCCCGGGTTCAATTCTGGTCAAGGGCATGTACATTGGTTGTGGGCACATCCCCAGTAGGAGGTGTGCAGGAGGCAGCTGATTGATTTTTCTCTCCCATTGATGTTTCTAACTCTCTGTCCCTCTGTAAAAAATCAATAAAATATATTAAATTTTTTTTTGAGTTGAAATACAGAGGGTTGTACAGCAGCTGAAAGACATCAGGCCTCCTTTACAATAGCCTCCACCAAGTAAGCCTGTTTGAAGAAGAGCAAAAACCAAACAAAAGTTTTATCAGATTCAATAATAATGTCGGGAAGAGATTGTGTTTTTATCTTTCCAGAAGGAACAGTGCAGCCAATCTGGATGCCAGAGCATTACGTGTGTTGCCATAATGGACCCAGAGAAGCTGTTTGCCCCATCATTCGAGGGACTGAGAGTTGCCCTGATGACAGCAATGCAGAAGAAGAAATTGGCAATGCAGAAGAAGTTAATGACTAAAGCCGACAGAAGGCAGAATTTACTACCTCAACCATGTTTCTGGCCATGCTAACATTGGTTAGCTGCCAGTCTTCTTTAAGACATTGCTCAGGCAAATCTAAGGATGCTGAGCAAATATACACCAGCAGCAAAAGAGACTTTTCACTCAGTAGCAAAATATTAACATAGCTGTAGTTTTGATTTCTCTATTATTATTGCGTTTGCATTGATATCAACTTGTACTTAGTTTTAAATCAAAGCTTTGTTCTTGATGTTCAAGTTTTGCTTTTAATTTTAGCTGCAAAAATATATTTTAAAAAGGTGAGATGTTGGAGGCCCCCTGCCAGAAAAGGTGCCGGGCTATGTCTAATGTATACATAGATACACCAGTTCTGCCTGGCCCAAGGGAGCTCAGGGCCTGTTTGTAGAGCCTTCTGGTGGTGTCTATTTCCTTGCTGAGGCCGTCTTCCCTGGGAAGCCTGGGGCCTATGCTCAGCTCCAGCTCAGTGGGTCTTCTCCAGGCCCCTTCCTATGGCCGGCCCCACCCCGATTGCCCCCACTAATCCTTATCAGGGTCAGGGCTGGCCAGCCAACCTTCTGTGGGCCCTCTACCTGGCCAGCCTGCCCCAATCAACCCGATAGGGGCAGGCTGGCAAAATCCCACCCCTGCACAAATTTGTGCACTGAGCCTCTAGTTTGATATTAATGTGAGTGTGAAAGTAGTAAAGTGAGTCAGAAAAACTAAAAAAGTAGTGTGAGGAAATGTTTTTAAGTTTTTTTTTTTAAGTAATGCAGTACTCTACAATTTAATCCTTCACTATTCTATTTTAGTCCAAAGTGATTAAGATAGAGTAGCAAGATAATTGGATCATTGGATTCATTTATTGGGACACAGATCCTGAGTCAAATAACCTCCTTTTCATATTATTTTTGGGGGATTCAAAATAGATAGTAATTTGATATGCTTCTCCCAAGGCCAGCACAAGAGTGATAAAGTACAAATAATGTACACTAGGATGTTTCTCAATCTTTAGTGAGCATAACAAATCACACTGAAATTTTTTTATTTTATATTAAAGAAATATAGCCCTGACCAGTTTGGCTTAGTGGATAGAGTGTCAGCCATGTGGACTCAAGGGTTCCAGATTTGATTTCAGTCAAGGACATGTACCTTGGCTTCGGGCACATTCCCAGTGGGGGGCATACAGAAGGCAGCTGATTGATGTTTCTCTCTCATCGATGTTTCTGACTCTCTATCCTTGTCCCTTTCTCTCTGTAAAAAAATCAATAAAATATATTTTTAAAAAATAAAAAAATAAATAAATATGGATTCACAAGTCACTTATATAGGATTTCTGATTATTTAAGCCTGAGATGTGGTCATGGCACCTATGTCATTAACATTTTCATCTTGGGTGAATCTGTTTGAATCTGTGTCAAGCTGGCATTTCCCAGATTACAACCTTTTAGCCCATCTGAACCAGAGATAGCTCCATACAAGCTGTTAGCACCCACCTGCAACTCAAAGCCCTGGTGCCCTTCCACACAGCCTGGTGGTACAGGGAGCCCTCAACCAAAGCAGAAGAGACTCAGTGGTAAAGTTCCCAGACTCTGGTTCTTTAAGGTAGAATTCTGACGCACATTCTACACAGCTGCTCCACAGCTCCAGTAGGACTGAGCCCCAGGTGCTCACCATAGTAACCAGCTTCTTCATGCTGCTCTGGGCTGCTGTTTCAATAGTTAATTAATTCTCTCTTAAGCTATGTGTAATCTGGTTAAACTACTCAGTGATTTTGTTTGCTTTTATTTTTTGAAAGTTCTTTTGCAAATCTGTGTGGTTATTTTTAAATCTTTTCCTGCTTGCTAATTGATGTGAACTCATCCTTTTCCATGTACCTCAGACACAGTCATGTTAAGTTATATTTCTTACTAGGGGCCCGGTGCACATAAATTTGTGCACTCAGGAGGTCCCTCAGCCTGGCCTGTGTCCTCTCGCAGTCTGGGACCCCTTGGGAGATGTCCACCTGCTGGCATGCCTGGCCAGTCTGAGTGAGGAAATGATGGCTGTTTGCAGGCTGGCCAAGCCCCTCAGTGTGGGCTCTCAGCCCATTGGGGTGTGGCCAGCCTGGGTGAGGGGCTGAGGGCTGTTTTCAGGCTGCCCACAGCCCTTCAGGGTTCAAGTCCCTACTGAGGTACCTGGGCAGCCTGGGTGTGGGGCTGAGGGCCGTTTTCAGGCTGCCCACAGCCCGTCAGGGTTCGAGTCCCTACGGGAGTGCCTGGGCAGCCTGGGTGCGGGGCTGAGGGCCATTTTCAGGCTTTCAGGTTGCCCACAGCTCCCATTGACCCAATGTCCCAGCAAGGCTGGCTGGAAGCAGGTTTCTGGGGTTTATTTATCTTCTATAATGAATACACTGTTGCTTTAAGCTGAGGCCTAGGCAGGTAACAAAGCATCCTGTTGTCTTCAGCTCCATGGCTTGTATAATTGAAAGAATGTTGCCTTAGTAGAGGCCCAGCCGGCCTGGGCAGGCAGTTTACTCCTGGTGCAATGGAAGCCTGTTATCCCGGAGAAATGGTCAATTTCAATATTACTCTTTTATTAGATAAGATTATTGCAATTTTCTGAAACTAGAGGCCCAATACACAAAAATCCATGCAAGAGTAGGCCTTTCTTCCTCCAATGCCAGCACCAGCTTCCCTCCACCACCCAAGCCCAGGCTTCCCTTCAGCCGCCAACAGACATCCAGGACTCAGGCTGTTTTCCTTTAGCCACCGCAGGCACCTGGGACCTGGGCTTTGTTCTGGCTGCAGCTTTGTTTGGAAGGACGTCTGGAATGATGCCAGGAAGGATGTTCAATATAATTAAAATGTTACCCTTTTATTATTATAAATTCTTAGAGTCTTAAAACTGTTTCCCTTGTTTCTGCTGATTTTCACCTGTGCGTTTTCTTTTTGTATTTGGTGAACTTTGATAGTGAGCTTTTATTTGCGTTCTCTTAATTGGTGGAAAAGCTGAGGACATAAAATAAGGAGATTTTTGCCCAAAGCGCTGCATCTATCCTCTAGGGTCCAAGAAGTGTTAATGATGTGGACCCACAGCAGACTCTTTCAAAGATCCTAGCAATCATGTTGCAGTTTTGAGTTCATCTTTCCTCCATGGCAATGGCCTAAAGTTTAGTTTACTTATTGCAGTAAGTGTGCTGGTAGTTGTCTGAAAGATTGAGTTACCTTCATTTTGTACTTACAGTTCATATCCTAGATCAGATTCCATTTCATAACTTTTAGTAAGAAGCATTATGCTACGAATATTTCTCTTACTTGATGTAGTCTAAAAGAGCCATT
The DNA here is from genome assembly GCA_004026665.1 of Murina feae. NCBI lineage: Eukaryota > Metazoa > Chordata > Mammalia > Chiroptera > Vespertilionidae > Murina > Murina feae. Next base: position 36,611 of record PVJC01006022.1, on the reverse strand, counting down.
CAAAAAATATAGTTCACTTACTAATAAATATTTAGTCTTTCTCTATCAAACCCACTAAGCTGTATATGCCTAAAATATCTTTACCCTTAATTTAACTTCAACATTTAAAAAACATAATCCTATATAATAAAAGCCTAATATGCTGAGTGTCCAGTTATCCAGTTGTCCATTCAATCAATCAAAGCATAAAATGCCAATAATATACTAAGGATCCTCAATTGTTTCCTATGACATGCACTGACAATGAGGGGGCAGATGCTCTGACCGATAGGTTAGCTTGCTGCTGAGGGCTGGCCAATTGAGACTGAGAGAGACAGATTGGACATGCCCTGGAGCGCTCCTGCAGTCCTCCTATGGCTGGCCAACCTCCCATGTCCCTCCCGGGGTCCAACCATGGGTGGGAGGGCGGGAGTTAATTAACCAAAGACCATCATATATAATAAAAGGCTAATATGTAAATCGATCAAACGGTGGAACAGCCAATTGCTATGATGCACAGCGACCAAGGGGTACACACTCAAGGAAGTAGTTGCCCCCTGGTGGTCAGTGCGGTCCCACAGGAGGAGTGCTGCTCAGCCAGAAGCCTGGCTCATGACTGGCAAGTGCAGTCATGATGGCGGGAGCCCCTGCCACCTCCTTGGCAGCACTAAGGATGTCCAACTGAGGACTTGTTAGATATAACACTCTGGGTATACTTTTCTCTTCTTCAACACTTTTAAAATATGACTCAATTTTCAATCTGAATCCCTTTTGCCTGATGTATGTTAGCGTGGTCTTTTTGCCTTCAATGTTCTTATATTTTATTCTATTATGCTCATGTGTGGGTTTTTTTTTAATACTTTTTATAAGTCCTCTATGAGCTCTTTTAATCTAAAGTCTCATCTTTATTTCCTGGAGGTTGTCTATCATCATTTTTTTCACCTACTTCTTTCCATTTACTTTTGTTTTCTATTCTTCTTGAAAGAAGAATATTCTATAAATGATACTTTTGCTTCTGTCCTCTCTATTATCTTACATTTTAATTCTTTCTCAATGCCTTTAGGACATGTTCAAAAATTTGTTCTTAATAATTTAGCTTAGTCATCAAAGTCTTTATTTCAGCTATTATATTTGTCAAACCACATGCATAAACTTTCTTCTTCTTTATAACTATTTCTTTTCCCTTATGTTACCATTATTCTTTGAGGGTATTTGCTTAGCTTATTCCATTTTTGGTTTGGTTCATTATTCTGGTTTATGTACGTAACAATTTTAAGTGTGTGCCATTTTATTACAGTGAGCTGTTCAAATGCTTATGCTTATTATTCCCTGAAAACATCAGCTTCCCCTAAGCCTAGAACATGTGTGGGTAGAGGTGGCTGGACACAAGCCTAGGAAAGACAACTTCTCACGCCAGATTGTCTGGCTTGATGTGCTGGTGCTTTTGTGCTTTGCTTGACAGTGATTTGAAGTGACTGAGCAAAAGGAAACAGACTTCCATGGCTGCTATGTCCCTTCCATGCTGAGCCATATTACTCTCTCTTTCTCCAGCTCCAGGAGCTTCTATAGATTTTGACTTCTCCAGCATACACTTAAAAAATTTTGGTATTTCTAAAGTTGAGATCGGAGAGGAGCCAGCACCATGTGGGGCATCTCCAGAAGTCTCATCCCAGGTTTCTCTGACTTTAGAAACTGCTCGTTCCCTTCTTAATTGCCCAGTGTGCTCTGACTCTACCTCCTGAAGACATTTCAGGGTAAAATAAAGTACCTATCCTACATAATAAATATAATAAAGCTTAATATGCTAAGTGTCTAGTCATCCAGTCAAAGCATAATATGCTAATAATATGCTAAGGCTGCTCAATTGCTCACTATGACATACACTAACCACCAGGGGGCAATTGCTTCAACCAGTACATTAACTGCTGGGATCTGGCCAATCGGGACTGAGCAAGATGGGCCAGACACACCCTGAAGCCCTCTAGTGAGCCCTCCCCAGACTCAGTCATTCACTGGTAGGGTCCCTCAGCCTGGCCTGCACCCTCTCGCAATCCAGGACCCCTTGGGGGGGTGTTAGAAAGCCCGATATCCCAGGCCAGGCCGAGGGACCCCACTGGTGCACAATTTCATGCATTGGGCCTCTAGTATTACATATCAAGAAAGAGACCAAAACTATAGGTGCCTTCAAAACTTCACTATATAAATCGTTGGAATAACCCATATCCATTACCAACTCTGTAGCAGCTCCTCTATGCAGAAGTTGTGTTTAATCAATGTCAAATGTTAAGTCTGTTAGTCACAGAATACTTAGAGATTACACCAACAGAAAGAGTACCTCCTAAATAGTTTTTCAACCTTTGGTTTCAGATACATTTATTGTAACATAAGATTTAAGTAGAGTAAGACCTCAGCTTCCACAAAGTAAATTTTCTGGTTTCAATAGTGGAATTTTGAGTGACTTGGGTAAATGACATTGTGAGTTGTGTAGTTCCACTATGTTCATGATGCAAAAAGTTGAGGTGTGTGCTTACTGTGCTGTGCCAGGAGTGCCCACAGTTGGGTAGATGTCACAGCAACTATCAGGTGTATGTTGCTTGTCAATTTAAGACCAAATAATAAAAACACAGCTCCAGGCAGGTGGTACAGTTGGTTGGAACATCATCCTGTACACTGAAAATTGTGAGTTTGATTCCAGTCAGGAAGCATAGGAAGGTGACTTATGAATGTTTTTCTCTCACATCAAAGTCTCTCTCTCTCTCTCTCTCTCTCTCTCTCTCTCTCTCTCTCTCTCTCTCTTTCTCTCTCTCTCTCTCTCTCTTCCTCTTTCTCTAAAAATAAATAAACATATCCTTCAGTGAGAATCTAAAAAGAAAAAAAAAACATTTTAAACTATATTAATCTGACATTTAAATTAATTAGGCAACATTTTTAGGCAGTCAAATAAATTAAAGGAACATGATTTTATTATTATTTAAAATGAGTTGATTACTGCATTTTCCGGCATATAAGATGACTTTTTAACCCAGGAAAATCTCAAAAAGTCAGGGTCGTCAATGGAGCCGGGCGGCTCCTTTTTGTGCTGCATACGGTCTCTGTCTGGACTTTTTAACCCAAGAAAATCTTCTCAAAAGTTGGGGGTTGTCTTATATGCCCAGTCATCTTATGTGCTAGAAAATATGGTAATTTGTGATAACCAGCATGTTTCCACTCTGGTCTCATTTTGCAATATTCTGTCATTTAAGAAACATTTTCTAAAGGTGTGTCTGTATCTCAAACCTTTTAGTGTTCCCAGGCATTGGCATTTATGTAGAAACCATATTCCATTGTGTTCTATTAGTCCATTAGCATTTGCTAACTAGAGAGTAACAGAAAGGTGTGCAGGGACAAACCATTAGATTCAGCACTAACATTTTAGAAATCGTGTCTTTTAATAAAGTAAAAGTTCCCCCACATGTGATAATAATATAGAGAGACAGAACACCGGTAAATATTATAAGGTAACTTTGTTAATGTAAAATATTCTAAAATGTTTAGGGCTCTGGCATTCTGGTAGTGTTAAAACAGGCATTCATTATATCCACTTTTGGACCTGAGTGAAATAGGGTTTCTCTTCCCTCCTCCTGTTCTCCCATTTAACTGTTCTGGTTAAGAAAATAAGAGAATGATCTTCCCAGTGCTAGACAACAAAGGCTGTTACTGCTAACTCTACTTTCAGATGGATTTACCAATAGCCTTTAGCAATATTTGCTGCCACCCAGCATCCCCATGCTACCCTTAAAATACTTCAATTGTGTATTTTTTTCAGAAAAAGGCTCACTTAGGTCATGCCCTGGTCACTCCAGGTAGTAGAGAAGCACAGAAAACATATCATACCAGCAGAGAGGGGCACTCTGGCCCCCAATCTTCCCTAGGTCCCTGAGCAAATCCCTGTCTCTTTACCACATGAGAGGGAAGCCATTTGTCCATGTGACAGAATCATCAACAGACTGTGAGCTCTCTAGGAGATGGACCACTGAATCTTCATCTTTATGTGACCCAAGCATAGCCCACGCAGTGCAAGAGGCATGTGGGGTGATGCTCAGGGATACTTCCTGACCTAAACTAAACTAAAGACAACAGAGGGGTAGAAAACTCATCAACAATAGTCTTTAGTCAAACTTAATCTCAACAGGACCATAGCACAATAGCATCATCTTTGAAGTCACTATCTTTGTGATTGCTGTGCTTGCACTGGCCTCTCCAAGTCACATAGCTCTGCTTCTTTCTCCTCTTTAAAATATAAGCAGAGGAGAAAGGAAACCTTACAAAACTCTACTCAATCTTGCTCAAGAGTCATATCCATTCCAGAAAAAAACATCTTCTGGAAAAATTGCATAATATTGTCCTTTGCAAAACCATCCTCCAAGAATAAGCTGATGTTTTACCCAAATATAACCCTCCAAGTTTATACTTCCCTTTCCTCATTCCACCCATTCTACCCTTTAGTACAAATACTTTCCATTTCTCTGACTTGTATCTTAAAATATACCTCAGGGTTCTTTGATAGTCAATCTAGTTAATTTTTAATTCTGTTCAAATAACTTAATACATAATGGATAGGGCATGTAATAGAGTTCTCTTGTAATTCAAAATTTTCATAAAAGATCTTGATCTTCCACCAAGAGAATAACTAGCTTTGAGAGAGCTAGAAAACACCCAGTCTTTGCATTTTAACTCTCTTCTTACCAGCTTAATTTTCTCTCTTATAAAATATAAATGATACTTCTGCCATCATGTATATATCTGCAGTAAATCTGATGATTTTAGTTCACTTGCTGGCCAATAACAGTTCTTGGGGCAACCTTAATCATATGGTGTTTGACATTGATCTTAAAAGAGGCAGAAATATTGTCTGCTCTTCTCAATTTAAGATTATTTCATGGTAAGGGCATAGTTAATACCTACTGAGATTAAAGAATTAGATGGTTCACAAATTGGAGATTTTTAATAGTTATGCCTTTAGCTTTATTTGTGAAGGTGTTTGAAACACAGGTCATCATCAGGCTTCTATAAAGAAAAACTAGTGAATGCTCATTAAGCATTGGATAGGTCACAGAACACTCCAAAGAAGAGTCATGATCAATAATTTTTATCAACCAAGAGCAGAAATATTGATTCTACTGAAAATGCAAACAAAATTATAGACTTTTGACTTTCTTGTTCTTTCTACTTAGTTTTCCCTAAATTTACATATTTTAAGACAACATAAGAGTAATACAGAATACAGCCTTTTATTTTTCAGTTTTACAGGATCTTTTCTTGCCTACAGAAAGCTTCTCTGATTGAGTTATTTTAATATAATTTAGGCTTCATAGTATAGTTCAGCAAAAATGCACAAATGTATGAGGAACCCACTGAGTTATTTTTTGTGCCAATCAGCAATTTCCCCAGAAGTACTGCAAATCTTTACAACACTCCAGATAACGTGAAGCAAAGTTCTCTTCACTTTTGTGTTGAAGGACTAGCACTTAGAATGTGCTTGGAGTCATTAAGCTGCAGCACTGTCAGCCACAGACTGCTCTCCTCACTATGGTGTGGAACCAAGGCTTCAAGAACAATTTCCAATGGTGCTTGATCACCTCGAACTCCTGGGCTGATGGGGATTTTGTGTTTCTTGCAATTGAGGTAAGCTGTTTTAACAAAATACATAACTCAAACCATAAATATATATATTAAAATCAATAATGAAAAAAACAACAGGATAATTGGGATTGTAATTGTCCTCTGAAACAGCACAAGACTAAAATAATATTAAATAATAACATTAAAATATATCAACTAAATGAATACCTATAAAATATAAGTTTGAAATGAAGTCAGTATTAAAAATTCAGGCCAGAATTCTTGTATAAAATTGTATAGTTGTAAAATCTCTAACTAACTGAATAAAATAATTCTGGTTAAATGTATAGCTCTAGAGAAATTATGTAAATTAATTGGGGGAATTTAGGGGAAATATCACATGTAAGGATTATTTAATTGCCATTCAGAAAACAACCCATCCTCAGGCTCTCTAATCACCATCCACTTCAACTCTTTTCTGTGCTCTCTACAGAAGACAGCATCCGTTCAACAGATCTGTGGTAGTTGTGGTTAGCAAGAGTAGTTTCAGAGACAGTAAGGTCTTCTGGGCAATGTCCAAGTGTTCCTTCCTCCATTCCTATATGTCAAAGAGCAGTTACTTCCTGTTCCTTGCTTCCCAATGATGAAAAAGTGCTCTTTAATCAGGAGTCACAGTGGTCGCTTCTCACTGCTCTCCTTTTGGTTACAGTTGTCAGTGAATGGTGTCAACCACTGTTGAGATGCAATTCTGAACATCATTCCTGGAGCACCTTAGAGCAAATGCCTCCAGCCAATTTTATTAATTTTCATGCTTGATATTAGACAATTCTCCTTACCCAGAGAAATTTGCATTTCTTGCAAATGAACTCAACTGATACACAAAAATAACACAATACCAAATAAAAAACTTGCAAGTTTTAAGAGAAACTCACACAACCACATACTACAAAAAGATGTTCAATGAATCACATGATAGAAAACAAAGGAAGAAAAACATAGTAAATATATCAATTGTGTGATTAATATAAAATATACTAGAGGCCCAGTGCACAAAAATTTGTGCACTCGGGGATGTCCTTCGGCACGGTTTGTGCCCACTAGCAATCTGGGACCCCTCCAGAGATGTCCACCTGCTGGCTTAGGCCCGCTCCCTGGGCAATTGGGCCTAAGTCGGCAGCCAGACATCCCTTTGGCACCCTGGGAGCCCTCGGGGAATGTCCACTGGCCAGCGGGGAGCAGGCCTAAGCTGCAGCTGGACATCCTTAGCTCTGCTGAGGAGGCAGGAGAGGCTCCCGCCACTACTGTTGTGCTGGCAGCTGGCAACCTGGCTTGTGGCTGAGCAGAGCTCCCTCTGTGGGAGTTCACTGACCACCAGAGGGTAGCTCCTGCATTGAGTGTCTGCCCCCTGGTGGTCAGTGTGTGTCATAGTGACCAGTCATTCCCAGTGGTTCTGCTGTTAGGGTCAATTTACATATTACCCTTTTATTATATAGGATAGAGGCCTGGTGCATGGGTGGGGCTGGCTAGTTTGCCCTGAAGGGTGTCCCAGATCAGGGTGGTTGGTGGCTGTTTGAAGGCTGGCTACATCACCTTCAGGGAGGGGATCCCTGCTGAGGTACCTGGATAGCCTGTGTGAGTGGCTGATGGCTGTTTGCAGCGAGGCTGGCTGGAAACTAGTACCTGGGATTTGTTTACCTTCTAAAGTTGAAACTTTGTTGCTTTAACCAGAGCCCAGGTCGGGTTTCCCCTGACAACCCAAACTCCCAGTGCTTCTTTGAGCCCAAGGCTGGAAGCAGGTATCTGAGGTTTATCTTCTATAATTGAAACTTTGTTGCCTTGAGTGGAGGCCGCAGCCAGCCTAGGCAGACAGGAACCTTAGCTTCCTCCATTTCTGGGGCAAGCCTCCTGCTTATTCCAGTTTCATGGCTGCTGGCTGCCATCTTGGCTGGGTTAATGTGCATATAGTCACTCTGATTGGCTGGTGGGCATGGCTTGGATGGTAGGCATGGCTCAGGTATAACTGAGTGAGGGTCAACTTGCATATTACTCTTTTATTAGATTAGATAGATATTCTATTAATAAAAGTAAAGGAGATAAAATGATTGCTTTAAGAAAAAGATACATATTTGGACAAAAATCTACAAAAATAATATAGAAGTGACTCAAAGGTAAAAGAAAAAAGTATAAAAATAAGCCATGTAATAAATAAAGTCTTCTAAAGAAAAAGCTTGAAACAGGGGAGAAATAACTCAAATGTACAAAAGGAATCATTAATTAATGATCAAGGATATTTACAGTGGATAAAAGAGAGATAAATTTTTATGAATAAAAATAATATGTTATAAATTTCTAATAAATGTTATTTATATAATTAAGTTTAATTCACATTCTATTTAACTGAAAAAGTTTATGATAGTTAGGTTTTGAATTTTATGAACTGTCTTTGCTGTACCAGTTGAGATTAATTATGTGAGTTTTTCCTTAATAACATAGTGTGATGAATTATATTGATTTATTTTTAAATGTTGAGCCAATTTTTCATTCCTAATGTAAGTAATGTTTGGTCATAATGTATTATCCATTCTATTTATGTTTGAACTTAATGTGCTAATATTTCATTGAGATATTTATATCACATATGGACCAGCTTCATAAAGCGCATTGGTAAATATTATTTTCCTCTCAAGTCAGTTAGAGTTGTATAAAGACTAGTATTATATCTCCTTAAATATTTGGTTGCTTTCAGTATTGAAAAAAATCTGCTCCTGGAATTTTCTTCTGGAGAAAGTTTTTTATTAAAAACTACATTTCTTTCTCTGGACAGTGTTTCTCAGTGATTGGAGCATTTGCCTATGCACTGAAAGGTCAGGGCACACACTGGAGACAGCCAGTGGGTGTGTCTCTGTCATCTCTCTCTCTCTCTCTCTCTCTCTCTCTCTCTCTCTCTCTCCCCCTCTCTCTCTCTCTTCCACTTCCACTCTCTCCCTTCCACTCTCTTTTCCACTATCTCTAAAAAAATCAATGGGAAAAAATATCCTCAGGTGAGGATTAATCAAAAAACAAACTAAATTTCTCTTACAGATAAAGGATGTTCATATATTTTTGTCAGTATTATAAAATTACTTTTTAATTTTTCATAATTTTTTTTAGTTTGGCAAAGTTATTAACAATATTTCCTTATTGTCATTTTATTATCTATGGTGATGTCACTTTTTTTTTCATCTTTAGCTGAAGACATGCTTAAAAAAAGTGAGGGGGAGAGAAAGAGAGAAACATTGATATGAGAGAGAAACATCGATCTATTGGTTGCTTTGACCAGGAATAGAACTGGCAACCTTTTCATGCACAGGTTGGTGCTCAACCAAGACACTCAGTCTGAGTATAATGTCACCTTTTAAATTCTGATATTTGTCATTTGTTTTATTTTTTTAATCCACTTTTGCTAGAGATTATTTCAATTAATCTTTTCAAAAAAAAAGCTTTAGTTTTGTTTCCTACTGATTTCAGTTTTAGTATACTGTATTCTACTTATTTTGTATTTAGTTTGTTCTTCTTTCTATAGTTTTTATGAGTAAAAACTCAGAATCTTTAATTTTAAACCTTTATTTATTACTAACATAAACATTTAAATAATATTGTCCCTACCAATTGTAACACTTTGCTGATAACCCACAGTTTTTTGAAATATGTTTTTTATTGATTTCAGAGAGAGGAAAAGAGAGGGAGAAAGAGAAGCATCAATAATGAGAGAAGTTATTGGTTGGCTGCCTCCTGCACACCCTCCCCCTGGTGTAGCACACATTTTTATATGTTGCATTTTTATTATCATTTTGTGGTGACATTCTTATTTGACCAATAGTTTAGCTAGAAATTTCTGATATAATTTTCAAATTTTGGATGCTTGCTAGATATATTATTGCTTTTCTTTTTTTCTGAGTTGGCAATATATTTTATAAAATTTTCGTAAATCAAATATTTTATATCAATTTTACACCCATTATATTTTCTGTCATGATGTATCATCCATGTATATTTGAAATAAATGTACTATACATATTGTCATGTTGGTTTCAGTGTTCTGCAGAGGTTGATTAGATCAAGGATTTTTGTAAAAGCTGTTCAGATCTTCTGCTTCCTTATAGATTTTATTTTTGGGGCTGAACTAATTGCTCTAAGTACAACAGAAAAATATCCAACTATTTTTGTGGATTCATCTGTTTTTCCTTTTAGCAATTTTTACTTAGTATATTTTGAGAATCTGGTATTAGGTACACACAAAGTTAATATTGTTATGTCATCCTGTTGAACTAATATTTTAATCATTGTTAAATAGCACAATTCATCTTTGGTAATACTCCTGGTCTAATTGATAATATCAGTAATGCCAATATTGGAATTAACATCAGTATTGTCTGATATCAATATAGTCAGACTAGCATGCTTTTACTACCATATTAATGATTTGTTGTCTCCCAGGCTTTACTTTTATCCTATCTGTATCTTCATATTTATTATACTTCTCTTATAGATAGTTAAATATTGCTTTTTTATTCAGTAAGATAAATCTATTTGTAATTGGAATATTTAGTTCATTTATATTTCACATAATGGTTGATATGGTTTAGTCTATTAATTTGCTGTTTGTTTTCTATTTGTCCCTGATTTTCTTTTTTCTTTCTTTCTTTTTTGTTTGTTTGGTTGGTTCCTCTTTTCTGGGCTTCCTTATAGGTAATTAACTTTTATCTTCTATTTTATTACTTCTCTTGGATTTTTAACTATATTCTTATTTATTAATTATTAGAGATTTTTCTATGAAATAATGTATTTTAAGTATCACTATTTACTTAAAAGTAATACTGTTCACATCTAAGTTGACAAAGAATAATTAATTATATTTTTCTATAGTTTATAATAATGTTGTTATATTGCAATTCTACATAAACTATAGGTTTCATCTTACTGTAATAATTGTATTTTAATTTGTTTGTGATTTTTAAGAAAATTTACTTTAATTTTTACCCAAATGTTGATGATACCTAAGGGAACTTGGTTTATGTCCTAAATATTCCTGGAAAAGTGGCATATGGAATTGTATACACATTGAGTCATAAAAACAGGGAAGATTCTGCCTTGAAAGAAATCTTTATAAAAGAGGTTCCTAGAAACAGGTGGGAGAGTGGCCATCCACTGGAGAGAGGATAAGGCTGTGCAACTTCCGCTTTCTTCAGAGTGTTTCCAGGACAAAGCCTGCACTTGTGTTTGCTTCCTATATTTTGTGCACACATCTTTACTATTTAACGCAGGATTTTGAGACCCACATGAGCAATATAAGCAGACACCTTTTGTGAGAACATATATAAGAAGGTTAGTATTTCTTTAAAAGAGATAATGCTAATGAATAATATTGCAATTTCCTGAAATGGAAATAAATATGGTGAAAAATAAACACTTAACTTTGTTCCACCTGCGCCCCCTTTGGTTCAATCAACAATGATTTAAAAAACAACTTCATTCCTTGAGAAACCTACCTGTCGAAAAGCTTTAAAGTCAGCGCTAATTATTATACATTGTGCTATATTCAAATCTGGACATTAACTCAAATTATGATTATTTAGCATCAACAGGGCCTCTGGGTATGCAGATATCAGTACTTTTATCTAAAGCACTATCTGGAATAAGAATATCAGATCATTTACTACTAAACTAAGCTGAGTGGACATATGTGGAATTGGGGGCATCCCTGAATACCAAGATGGAATCTTTTTATTTCTTGTTATAATCATCTTAGTGAGACAATGTTTTGCAAAATGAATGAAAAGGGAATACTGCATTTAGAATCTTTAATGTGCTGGATACAGGAAAAATAGAAGCTTTCACAAGGTTTCATAACCAAGGATTTTCAAATTATTGTGTGATCAGTATCTGCCAGGAAATGTATTTAAAATGCATAAACTAGACCTTGTGCCAGACAGAGTTCCTGTTTTGGTAAATCTATCCTGGATGAGAACCTGGAATCCACATGTCTAAGAAGCATCTAAGGGTTTGCATTATGTGTTGTTCTACTGTCACATTTTTAGGAAACACATCCAAGAATATTTCTGAGTAAAGATGACAGGATGAAGCCAGCTCACAACCTTCTCTCCAGCACTTACTGAGAACACAATAATGTTTTTTTAAAAATATATTTTTATTGATTTTTTAAAGAAAGGAAGGGAGAAGGATAGAGAGTTAGAAACACTTACTGAGAACACAATAATGTTTTTTTAAATATATATATATATATATATATATATATATATATATATATATATATATTGATTTTTTTACAGAGAGGAAGGGAGAGGGATAGAGAGAGAGACATCAATCAGCTTCCTCTTGCACACCCCCCACTGGGGATGTGCCTGCAACCAAGGTACATGCCCTTGACTGGAATCGAACCTGGGACCCTTCAGTCCATAGTCCAATGCTCTATCCACTGAGCCAAACCAGCTAGTGCCACAATAATGTTTTAAAACACGTGCCAGCAGCATGCAAACAAGGAGCACAGCCTCCTGCTGCTAACTTGTGAAAGTGGCAGCTAAGAAAACCCACAAAATAATGACTGATCTCTAATCTAGTGATGTGTAAAGAATTTAGAGAGTACCCTCTTTTAAAAAAAGATTTTTTAATATGGGAAATGAAAATGCTGCCAATGAGAAATAGGTAAAATAAGGTAAGTAATCAAAGGGTATTACTCTCTCTTACAGAAGCAAAGCTGTTTGGACTTATTGGATTTGAGGAATGACTCAAAGCTAATGTATATCTACTTAAAAATTAAATACACATCTCACTTGATAAGGTAAATCTGGCACATCATCTCAGAAGTAATTATAGATTCCACTCTTCTAATAGTGTCATAATTTGATCAGTGCTCCCCACAGCCACACTCAGCTCAGCCACCCAGCTTAGATCTCAAAAACAAGTGTGTGAAATAAAAAATAGTCTGTCTGCATTCATATCTGTTAGGAAAACAATAAATTAACATGCATTAAATTAGAGAAGCATACTTTAGTGCCTAATAAAGATTAAAAGAAATGTGCTGGCAAAGGTTAAATTTTTCTACTAATACAAACAAACACTCAAACACTTTTAACTGGGGAAAAAAGCAAAATAAACAATGTAACTAAATAAAATATGGAAAAATCTTTTTGTAAGTCATACCACAAGAGTATTTCTAGTTCTAAGAAATTTTCTAAAAGTACACCATAAAACTGCAAAGGTAGAAAAAAAATGAATTAAACAAAGAGTCAAGAGATAAGAACAAAAAATTTACACAAAAAAGATATGTAAATGGTCTTTAAAAATTGATAGTTGTTCAATCTATTTTATTATAAGAGAAATTAATTTAAGAAATGAATTAAGAGAAATATAAAATACACTGACTTCAACTTTTTACAAAGATGGCTGCCGACAAGAAGGCAGACTGCAAGACAGTGTGAGAGTGAGAGAATGAATGGAGAGTGTGTGGACCTACTGAGAATGTAAATTTGTGGGTGTGTGATATCTATACTCCAGGATGCTGTTGGAGACTGCCAGACCGGGCTCCCCTAACCAGGAAGCCTCCACTGCTGCTGAAATCTCTCCTGAAGCAGCCAGCTCTGCTGTGGAGACCCTGCCATCTTCAGTGGCTATTATCCGAGCATATACATTCAGGGACTCTGCAATCACGTACCAAGGGACCAGCTACGACCCCAGGAACACCGGATCTCAAGCAGCATGAATACATGGACTCAGACGAGCTCTGCACCTCCTCACAGAAAGGTCAGTTTCGCCTAGATAAAGGTGCAGTTTGTAATCCAGGTTGGAGAGACAAGTGCAAGTGCACAGGGTAAGTCTGCACCCCACAAAATCCGCGGCCGTTGGGGCCAGCAAGATCCGTGAGTGGGAAGGAGACCTGCAGTGCTGCTGGCAGAAGGAACTATAAAAAAATCAGCCCATAGCTGGACTAAGTGCAAAAAGACAGCCTTGGATTTTGCCAGTGTACTGGCTGCTTAGTGCCAGGGGAGAGAGGACTTGCAGAGGAGATATTGGGAGAGTTGCGGGCAGAGCTGGACGGAGGAGGTTGGGAGCTCTGGCTCCTTTTTTTCCTCTCCTTAAATCCTTGCTTTTGATTATTAAACCCAATACATAAGATCGCTCAATTGAGGTCACTCACAGAGACTGCAGGGGAAAGTTGTTTTTGTGGAACCTGGGAATCAGAGCAGAGAGTAAATGGATCAAGAAATCAGCTCTGGGGCAGTCCATTCTCCCAAACCAGTATTAAGTTCGATAGGGAAAACAAAACCTAAATACTGGCTAGAGAGGACTTATAGTCCCAGAAGTCAGTCTGGAAACACTGCCACCCAGGGGTTGAACCACAAACTGATTCTTCTGTAAACATAAATAAAGGCATTCTGGGAAACAAAGAAATACTGCCTGATTTAAAATCAGGACTGTGGTTTACAACTGAGGAAGTGTATCGCAGGGAACTGCAATAATCTCCTGAATACCTGATAGGATAAAAACATGCCAAACAGAAGAGTAGAGGAAATGAATGACCCTTACTACTGCACATTTTTATTTTTTTCACCTTTTACGTAAACTATTTTTTTTCTTTTTTCCTCACTTGCTTTTACCTTTTTAATTATTACATATTTATTTTTAATGAATATTATTACTACTACTATTTACCTTTATTTTTAAAATGTCATTTTATTTTCTCTTTATTTTACTTTGGGATTAGTGCTCTACATTCTACTTTCATTTTTTCTTTAGCATCATTTCACTCTATCTCAACTTTACCTTTATGCCAACACTCTCTTCCTCACTTTTCCCATTTTGTTGTCCTGTTTTTCTTACCCTATTCCTGCTTCAGATTTTCCCTATTCCCTCTTTTTACCCCCTGTTAAAATTTCACCCTACTTATATATCTAATTTCCAGTCCCCTGCTCTAAGTCCATACACACCTCACTCTTCCCTTTCTTCACTGTCCAATTTTTTTTCTCTCTGTGATTTTGCAGTTATTTGCTTGATGAGTATACTGTTTTTTTAATGCTTGTTTGTGAGGTTGTTTTGCTTTTTCTTTTTGGTTACTTTTTGCTTCTGTTTTCCTTCACTTCACTTGATATTCACTGTTGTTTGTAGTTTGCATTCATCACTAGGTATCTGTTGCTGGAATTTGTTGGGATTAGTGGCTGTTCTATTGGAGTTTTCTCTTCATATAGTTTCTTCCCCTCTTCTATTTCATTCTCTCTTTTCTCTTATTTTTTTTTCCTTTCCCCAATTTTGTTTTTTCACTGCCTTTTAAAAAATGTTTCTCCTTTTTTTTCTCTTGTTTCTTTCTTATGCCTTAATTCTCTTTTCTCTGGTGTTTACCTGTATTTGGGATTATTAGTATTGTAAATGCATTTGTGTTCATTACCTTATGCAATGTGCATTTTTGTGCTGTATTTTGTGTCTTTAAGTCAACACAGGAGAGAGAGAACTACAAAACCAGACAACCAGATATCAGAGATCATGGTGAGATAAAGAAACAGCCTGCATATGAAAGAGCAAAAGGCATCACCAGAAAAGGAAGAAAACTAAATGGAGGCAAGCAACTTGTCAGAGAAAGAATTCAGAGAAATGGTCATAAGGTGCATGAAAAGAATGGAAGACAAATTCAACAATATGTGTAAAAACCAAGAGGAAATGAAGAAGAACCAAGTAGAAATGAAAAATGACATCACTGCTATAAAGAACTCAATAGAAAGCATCAATAGTAGACTAGAAGAAGCAGAGGACTACATCAGTGAGCTAGAAGACAAGGTAGAAAAAAATACCCAAGCAGAGCATCTTCTAGAAAAAAAAAATTAAAAGGCAGGAGGAGAGCCTAAGAGAACTTAAAAGATTCACACAGAGTGATGGTGAAGGGACAGAAAAAGGTTTTCCAGGCTAATGGAAATGAAAAAAAAGCTGGGGTATCAATACTTATATCTGACAAATTAGATCTCAAAGTTACGGACATAAAAAGAGATAAGGAAGGCCACTTCATAATACTAAAGGGAGCGATCCAACAAGAGGAAATAACTCTGGTAAACATATATGCACCCAATATAGGAACACCCAAATACATAAAAAATCTTCTGGAGGATATTAAGGGAGAGATTGACAGCAATACAATAATAGTAGGGGACTTTAATACTCCACTATCACCATTGGAAAAATCCTCTAAATAAAAAAATCAGCAAAGAGACATCAATCCTAAATGACTCACTAGATAAGATGGAATTAATTGACATCTTCAGAACACTTCACCCCAAAGCCACAGAATATACATTCTTCTCAAGTACACATGGGTCATTTTCAAAGATAAACCATATATTGGGTCACAGGCAAAGTCTCTTCAAATTCAAGAGGATAGACTTCATATCAAGCATCTTCTCAGATCACAATGGCATAAAACTGGAAATCAACTGTTTTTGGATAAAAACAATCCAAAAATATCAAACACATGTAGCCTAAATAGCATGCTATGAATGACTGGGTTACCAGAGAGATCAAAAAAGAAATAAAAAACATCATGGTAACAAATGACAATGAAAACACAACAATCCAATCTTTTACTATGGGACACAGCAAAAGCTGTCTTGAGAGGGAAGTTCATAGCTCTACAAGCCTACTTCAAAAAAACAATAAAAAATGATAATAAATTACCTAAACCTCCAACTCAAAAATTTAGAAAGAGAGCAACAAGAAAAGACTAGTGTAAACAGAAAGAAGGAAATAATAAAGATCAGAGCAGAGATAAATGACATAGAGACCAAAAACAAACAAACAAACAAACAAAAAAACCACACACACAACAACACAAAAGATCAACAAAATCAAGAGCTGATTCTTTGAAAGGATAAACAAGATTGATGAACCTCACTAAGAAGTAAAGAGAGAGGACCCAAATAAACAAAATCAGAAATGAAAGAGGAGAAATAACAACGGACCCCACAGAAATACAAAAGATTGCTAAAAAAATACTATGAACAATTCTATTCCAACGAACTGGACAACCTGGAGGAAATGGAAATATTCCTAGAAAAATACAACCTTCCAAAACTCAATCAGGAAGAATCTAAAAATCTTAATAGGCCAATAACTATGGAAAAAATTGAAGCAGTCATTAATAAGCTTCCAGAAAACAAAACCCCAGGGCCAGATGACTTCACAGGGGAGTTTTACCAAACATTCAAGGAAGAACTAAAACCTATCCTTCTCAGACTATTCCAAAAAATTCAAAAGGAAGGAACACTTCCAAGCTCCTTCTAAGAATCCAGCATTACCCTAATACAAAAACCAGATAAAGACAACACACTGAAAGACAATTACAGGCCAATATCCCTCATGAACATAGATGCCAAAATCCTAGCAAATCAGATTCAGCAGTACATAGAAACATTATACACCATGACCAAGTAGGATTTATCCCAGGCATGCAAGTATGGTACAATATCTGCAAATAAATAAATGTGATACATCACATAAACAAATTGAGAAATAAAAACCACATAGTCATATCCATTGATGCATAAAAAACATTAGACAAAATCCAACACCGTTTTTTGGTAAAAACTCTCAGCAAGGTGGGAATAGAAGGATCATACCTGAACATAATAAAAGTCATACATGACAAACCCACAGCAAACAACATACTCAATGGGCAAAAACTAAAACTATTTCCCCTTAAAACAGGAATAAGACAGGAATGCCCACTCTCACCACTCCTGTTCAACATAGTACTGGAAGTTTTAGCCATTAAATTAGACAAGAATAAGTAATAAAAGGCATCCAAGTTGGAAAAGAAGAAGTAAAACTGTTCTTATTTGCAGATGACATGATATTGTACATAAAAAAAACCCTAAAGACTCCATCAGTAAATTATGAGACTTAATAAATGAATTCAGCAATGTAGCAGGATACAAAATTAATGCCAAAAAATCTATGGCATTTCTATACACCAATAGTGAGCTTACAGAAAGAGAAACTAAAAAAGCAATCCCATTTACCATCCCACCAAAAAAATTAAGATACCTAGGAATAAACTAAAAAAGTAAAAGACCTGTACTCAGAAAACTACGGGATGTTAAAAAAAGGGATAGAGGAAGACATAAATAGATGGAAGTACATACCATGTACATGGATTGGTAGAATCAATATCATTAAAATGCCCATACTACCCAAAGCAATCTATAAATTCAATGCACTTCCCATTAAAATGCCAATGGCATATTTCACAGACCTAGAATGAACTCTCCAAAAATTCATCTGGAATAAAAAAAGACCCCGAATAGCTGCAGTGATCCTGAGAAAGAAGAACAAAGTAGGTGGGATCTCAATACGAGATATCAAGCTGTATTGCAAAGTCACTGTTCTCAAAACTGCCTGGTACTGGCACACGAACAGACATATAGATCAATGAAATGGAATAGAGAACACAGAAATTGACCCGAACCAATATACTCAATTAAGATTTGACAAAGGAGGCAAGAACATACAATGGAATCAAGACAGTCTCTTCAATAAATTATGCTGGGAAAATTGGACAGATACATGCAAAAAAAAAATGAAACTAGACCACCAACTTACACCATCCACAAAAATAAACTAAAAATGAATAAAGGACTTAAATATAAGTTGGGAAACTATAAAAATACTAGAGGAATTTAAAGGCAACAAAATCTCAGACACATGCCAAAGCAATTTTTTCACCGATACAGCTCCTAGGGCATTGGAAACTAAAGAGAAAATAAACAAATGGGACTACATCAAAATAAAAAGCTTCTGTACAGCAAAAGAAACCATCAACAAAATAAAAAGAAAGCCCACTACATGGGAGAACATATTTGTCAATGTTATCACTGATAAAAGTTTAATCTCCAACATTTATAGGGAACTCATACAACTTAACAAAAGGACAATAAACAATCCAATCAAAAAATGGGCAAAGGACCTAAATAGATACTTTTCAAAAGAGGACATTCAGAAAGCCAAGAGACATGAAAACATGCTCAAAGTCACTAATCATCTGAGAGATACAAATCAAAACAACAATGAGGTACCATCTAACACCTGTAATAGTGACTATCATCAACAAATCAACAAACAACAAGTGCTGGAGAGGATGTGGAGAAAAAGGACCCTTGTGCACTGCTGGTGGGAATGCAGACTGGTGCACCTGCTATGGAAGACAGTATGGAGTTTCCCCAAAAAGTTAAAAATGGAACTCCCATTTGATCCAGTGATCCCACTTCTAGAAATATATCCCAAGAAACCAGAAACACCAATCAGAAAGGATATATGCACCCCTATGTTCATAGCAGCACAATTTACCATAGCTAAGATTTGGAAACAGCCTAAGTGCCCATCAGCAGATGAATAGATTAAAAAACTGTGGCACATCTACACAATGGAATACTATGCTGCTGTAAAAAAGAAGGAATTCTTACCATTTGCAACAGCATGGATGGAACTGGAGAGCATTATGGTAGGTGAAATACACCAACGAAAGAAAAAAAAAACCACATGACTTCACTCATTTATGAGTAATAAAGACCATTATAAACTGATGAACAAAAATAGATAAAGAAGCAGAGCAGTATGAAACAGACTGTCAAACTACAGCAGGAAGGCCAGGGAGGGTTGGGGGGTGGTAAGAGATCAACCAAAGGACTTTTATGCATGCATATAAGCATAGCCAATGGACACAAAACAATGGGGAGCAGGAGAGGCCAGGGGAAGGTCAAGGGGGAAAAAAATAAAACATGTAATACTCTTTGTAATATTTTAGGCAATAAGACAAAATTAAAATAAAACAAAATAAAATAAAACACACTGACTTCTTGCCATGAGGATCCTTCTCTACTCACAATTATTTCCTTGACAGAATCCTGCTGCTAAAATGTCCTAACTGTTAACAAGACACCTAGACAAGGGCCTAACTCATGGGCCTTTGTCATAGTTGTGTTGCAAATGATTAAAATAAAATACTTATGTTTATAAAGTAAAGCATTTTAAAATGTTTTTTTTGATTTTTAGAGAGAGAGAGGAAGAGAGAGAGAGAAAATTCTAACCAGGGATTGAACCACAACCTGGGCATGTGCCCTGACCAGGAATTAAAACAACGAGCAATCTGTCTGTGTGTGGGCAAGAAAAAACATTAAAAAAAAAGGAAAACTACACTGAAATATAATTTTTCCCTAGTCAGATTAAAAGCTAAAAGTGAATCATGTCTTACTCTGAGGAAAATCTTTGGGAATACAGTATGCTCATCCTATCTAATAAAAGAGTAAAATGCAAATTAGGTGTAACTCCATGACAAAGATGGCTTCCCCCGTGGCCACAAGATGGAGGCACCCATACCACATTCTATCTAATAAAAGAGTAATATTCAAATTAGGCATCACTCTGTCACAAAGATGGCTTCCCCATGGCCACAAGATGGAGGCACCCATACCACATTCTACCTAATAAAAGAGTAATATGCAAATTAGGCGTCACTCTGTCACAAAGATGGCCACCCCCATAGCCACAAGATGGCAGTGCCCAGTCCGGCTCAGCCCTGCCACTGAAGTGATCAGGCCTGTTAACCAGGTAGTTTGCGGGGGAGGCGGGGGCCTAAGGGGCATAACAGGTGATCTGAGGGGGATGGGGGTTCCCTGCCCAGGCCAGAGGCCTTCACCAGAGGCCTAGGCATGGGCAAGGGCAGAGCTGGTGATCAGAGGGGTGTGAAGGTGCCCTAGGCAGGCATAAGTCCTGGACAGGGGCAAGGCTGGAGATTGCAGGGGTCTGGGTTCTGCAGAACCAGCAATCAGAGGGGCAGAGGAGGAGCCTGTGATCACAGGGGTCTGGGCACCGGTGGGACTGGCAATGCAGGGGCCTGGAGGTCCCCTGCCCAGGCCTGCATCCTTGGCCAGAGCTTACAGGCCTGGGCAGGGGTGGAGCCGAGATTGGAGGGGCAGGGGTGGAGCTGGTGATTGGAGTGAACTACAGAGGAAACACCTTTTCTCACTGCTCATTGGCTAAGCTCCCTGTATGCCACTGGTAATATTCTTAGTAACTTGGGTAATAAGAATCCCTAAAGGTGATCTAGGGTTTTTCCACCACACTCATGGAAAAAAAAAAATGAAGGTCTACTGCTGAAGGGCTAAGAAATGTCATATCCTGCCCTAGCCGGTTTAGCTCAGTGCATAATGCCTCAGCCTGCTAACTGCAGGGTCTGGATTCAATTCTGACCAAGGGCATGTACCTAGGTTGCAGGCTCCTCCCTGGCGGGGCCCAGGTCAGGGCATATGCAAGAGGCAACCAATCAAAGTGTTCCTTTCACTTTGATGTTTCTCTCTGTTTTTCCCTTCTCTTCCACATTCCCTAAAAATCAATGGAAACACATCCTCAGGTGAGGATAAAAAAAAAAAAAAAAAAGAACGAAAGAAATGTCATATCCTATGAAAGACACATCTTGAAAATGCCTAAAGAAAGTTGTCATTTCTTCATGGTGAAGTGACTGGAGTCTGTGTTGATGAAAACACCTTAGTGGCTGTAATGACTGGCAGTGGCTGCAGCAGCAGGGTGATGGGGCTGGTCCTTCCCTTGATTAGCCTGGTTGCCTCTCACAAAGGGAGGCCAGAGTGTGGCTTAGTACACTCCTCAAGGGGAGCAGAAAGCGGGCCTAAGCCATTAGTAGGACACCCCCTGAGCGTTCCCAATATGTGAGAGGGGGCAGGCTGAGCTGAGGAACCCCCTCCACCAGTGCACGACTTTCGTGCACCGGGCCCCTAGTAATTTGTAATGGAGATGCAAATTAATTTTACAACCATAGATGGGGATATAACAATATCTAGTAAAATTACCTAGAGATCTAAAGATAAACTGACAATGATATATTAAATGAAACCAATAATGGATTATCTTTTATAATAAAAGCCTAATATGCAAATTGACCAAACGGTGGATTGAACAGTCAGCAGGGGGGCAGGAACAGTGAGCAGGCAGTGCCAAGCCAGCCAAGGCAGGTGCCAGTAGGCAGAGGGAGAGGACAGAGACCGAGGACAGTGGCGGAGGGATGATGGAGGGTGGGAGAGGGCCAGCTACTCACTATCTGGCATTGTCCCCTAATTGGCCTGCCGGTTGTCTCCTGCAGAGGGAGGTCACAGGTGGTGGCGGCAGAGGGGTGACGGGAGGTGGGGCTGGCTACTTGTTGGCTGGCCTGCCGGTCAGTCAGACATCCCCTGAGGGCTCCCAGACTGAAAGAGAACACAGGCTGGGCTGAGCTGAGGAACCCCCCTCACTACCCTCGGGTAAACAAATTTTCGTGCATCAGGCCTCTAGTTAAGAATAAAATTATATTGCTGTTTTAAAGTATTATACATAATACGGTAAAGCAAATAAATAATTATGTAAATGATATTAGGAACCAACATTCTCAGTATAAAATAAAAAATATGTAAAAGTACTATAAGTTACATTTGAATTAGAAATGTCATTATGAACTCATTATATAATTTTCTTTTGAAAAATGTATTTTATACCTCCCTATACTAGAAAGGCCCAGCAGCAATGATTAACTCAGTTACAAGGAAAATGCCTAGTTTATAGATTGTTGTTTCTTTCTTTCTTTTTTTAATATATTTTATTGATTTTTTACAGAGAGGGAGAGAGAGGGATAGAGAGTTAGAAACATCAATGAGAGAGAAACATCGATCAGTTGCCTTCTGCACACTCCCAACTGGGGATGTGCCCGCAATCAAGGTACATGCCCTTGATCGGAATCGAACCTGGGACCCCTGAGTCTGCAGGCCGACGCTTTATCCACTGACCCAAACCGGTTAGGGCTAGGTTGTTGTTTCTTAATAGTAATTCCCATTAAAGGAACTAAGGCTCACTGGGGCAAATTTTCTGTCTGGGCAGAAAATGTACAAGTTATTTCTAAAGTATCTTGTAACTAAAAGCAGACATCAATAAAGAATTCTGGAGTAACAGCACACATGAGCCAACTTGAAAGAACTCTAACTGGCCTCAAGCTAGGACAATTAGAATATTAAGAACAGTGACTATGATAAATTGAAGCACATAAAGTATGTTAAAATTCATGACATGCTAATGAAAGTAAATAAACCCAAACTCTGGTTAACTCTGGAGGTCATTAGGCCATTACTTTATTCTGAAAATTGGCAAATAAAGAGAAAGAATAGAGGTTATCTTATGCCTTTCTTATAAACTGTACAGCAGAGTAACAAAATATTTGATAAAGAAATTTCTTTATTATAGAAGAACTAGAGGCCTGGTGCATAAAATTTTTGCACAGGGGGTGTGTCCCTCAGCCTGGCCTGCAACCTCTCACAATTGGGACTGGTGGCTTCTAACTGCTTACTTGCTGCCTCCCTGATCACCCCCTAACCACTGCCCTACTGGCCTGATTGATTCCTAACTGCTCCCCTGCCAGCCCGATCACCCACAACTGCCCTCACCTGTCAACCTGTTCCCCCCCACCAACTGCCCTCCCTGAAGGCCTACTTGCCCTCAACTGCCTTCTCCTGCTGGCCATCTTGTGGCCATCTTGTGGCAGCCATATTGTGGCAGCCATTTTGTGATGACGTGGGGGCAGCCATCTTGTGACAATGTCAAGCTTTTGTTATATTGGATAGGACTCCAACTGATAAATACAAAAGTAAGGGCAGAATGTCATCATTTTGAAAATCCAAGTGAAAGATAAGGGACCTATATCACACTCATCAGCAGTTAGCAATTCCATTAGATGAAAGGCTCATGGGAACTCTCTAAGGATTGGTAAGGCCATCACTACATGACTCCTTTGTTCAACCTCAAAATCACAAAAGAATGGATAACTGGACATAGTGTGCTTCCTATTGGCACACTATGGGAAGTACATAGCACCACTGATAAGGTGTTTTTTCAAAACTAATTGAACCTGAATCTGATAAAGCCTCCAGAACCTAAATGTCAAAAAGAAGTGAAGGGTTGAAAGGATGTATAAAACAACATCACAGGGATGCAAATAGCAAAACCTCCTTGTGAAAAATTTCAAAATGCAAATGACAGATGTTTTCTTCAATGAAGAAAGGAGAAGAATACAAAGGACACTGACTCTTTTGTTTTACTGTCATGAGCTCCCTGTAGAATGTCCAGTCCTTTTGTTTCTTCAGAGTAATTATGACAGCACCGGATCATTCTGAGCATTGGTATGGTGATATGATCACCTTACCCATCAGTCTGTATTAAACAACAAGTATGTAGCCAAGCTGTCACAGGTCCAACTATATTTGATTTTTATAAAGATTATAAAGGAATTTGAATCCTAATTAGTATGGCCTAGTTGACCATGTTATTAGTCTTCTTGGGCCACCGTACAAAGTACCACAGACAGGGTGGCTTAAACAACAGCCATCTATTGTCTCGCAGGTCTAAAGGCTAGAAGATTTTGTTCCTGCCAAGGGCTGTAAGGGAGAATCCTTTTCTGGTTTTTCTCCTTTGCTTATAGATAAACTCCTCCCTGTGCCTTCACATTGTCTTTCCTCTCTATGAATGAGTATAAACTTTCTCTTCTTGTAAGGACACCAGTTATATTGGATTAGGGCCCACTCTATATCCCATTGTAACTTGGTCACATCTGTAAAGATTCTATCTCTAAATAAGGTTATATTCTGGGATATTGAAAATTAAGACTGCAATCTATAAATGAGGGAAGAGGACAATTCAGTCCACAATAATCACCAAGACTCTAAGTGAAGCTATTTGTTTTTTTAGTCAAACAATGGAAGAGATTTGAAATTTATAATGGAGACTTTCAATGCTGAGATGAAAATCCTCAAGTACCACAGCCTCTGAGAAAGGCCCCTACAGTATCCAGCTCCTTATCCTGAAGTAAGAGACTAAAGCTCTTATCTTGAGGCACATTTAATCATGGGTGAAGGGAACTGCAAGATTTGAACCTCTGCACTAGAGGTTTTTGATCCCAATTCCTGAAGCTAATACAATAGCATGCCAAGACTGAACTCACTGTTTGGAAATAAGTTTCCTGTGGAAAGAAAGTGCTTCCCTGCCTTTCTGAGAACCACCTCAACAGCCTTGGGTGAGACGCCCACAGACATAGGCAACCCTACCATTTAGAGGGACCAGCAGGGGCAAAAGCACCAGTTCATAACTAAGCACCAAGTGGTGAACAAGGGAGAGATGGGGCTCCAAGTGGAAGTGCAGCAGCCCCTGAGAGCAGCACATTGCCTAGGGCCCCGGGAGAACTTGGAGATTTGAGGTCCCAGTAAGTCTCTTGGGGTGTGGAATTGAAGTCCAATGTTGTTTTTCACTTTCTAAAATTATAATTACTTACATTTGCTTTTTCCTCCCTGGTGTGATTTGACTAAGAAAATTAAGAATTTCACATGCCCTAACTGATTTGGTTCAGTGGATAGAGCATCGGCCTGCGGACTGAAGGGTCCCAGGTTCAAATCCGGTCAAGCTCATGTACCTTGCTTGCAGGCACATCCGTAGTAGGGAGTGTGCAGGAGGCAGCTAGCTTCTCTCATTGATGTTTCTAACTCTCTATCCCTCTCCCTTCCTCTCTGTAAAAAATCAATAAAATATATTTAAAAAAGAATTTCACAAAGAAATATAGAGACTCAAATACAGACAAAAATTAATCTTTTTATTTTCTCTAAATACTAAAGACTTTTACATCTGGTACCTTTATGGAGGCTTCTTCACTTGAATTATGATCATAATTTTCTAATTTGATTGAAACTCTTTTAATCACTTTAAGTTGGGGCATATTTAAACTCACTAAAAGACATTTTAATTGTTTATACTAGTCTGTTATTATTTTTCTCATTATTAATGTTGGCAACATAGAACAGTATACTTGGTGAAAAAGGTGGAAAACAATGTTCATATTTTTATATGTTGTAGGAAAATCTCACTCTATGTATACGTTTGTCAAAAGTGAATGGATGAGTTTCTGGGATACTGTTTTCAAAAAATGCCACCCCCTTATAAATAGATATTCTTTAAAGCCTCCTATATTTGAAGCAATATTGACATTAACTTAATATTTCAATAGATTCAGTAGCACTTATAACTAACGCATATATCTAGCAAGTTGGTAATGGTGTTCCAAAATACTTGTTCATTCTAAGGTATCCCTTTACCTAAAATTATTCTGAGCTCTTGGCAGTTCCCAATGTCCTCTGCATGTCAAAAGCTCTCTATCCCCTTACCCTCTGAAGGCCAGCCAACCACTGTCTGTATTCACCTGGAAGCCTTTGATATTTCTGGACAGGGGTCTGCGAAGTGCTTTCAGTGAGATCAATGTCAGTAGTGTGAATGCTGAGTCTTTGAACCAGGCAGGGATTAAAACATAAATACATAGAATCTTTTTTTAAATGCTAAAAGAAAAAGCAATGCTGTCAAACAAATTGCTTCTGTGAAAAGGCTGGTCAGAACCAGAAAGTGCATTCTGAACTTGGCAAGGGTTCTTTTACCATAAGCAGACAGAAAGCCCAGCAGCGATGGGAGACACCCGCACTTACTTACTGGAAAACATGGAAAATAAAATCAAATCAGAGCAATGCCTCTTTATGTCTCTGTTTAAAATAGAAGGGGCTCTGAAAACAGGATGTGGGGGAGATGAAGGCACAAGATGAGGCCCTAAAAAAGATAGACAGAAACAAAGAAAATAAAAACAAGAGTCTTCACTCAAACTTTCAGTGCAATGCTGCTTCTGCTTATAGAAATTTTAAACATTTCATCCTTCCCAGAAATACTGACAAATGATGGTAGTTTCACTCGCCACTGAATGGAGATTATATTGGTTGCGGTCTGCCTCCCAAATAGGGACGTAGCTAGGATTAATGAGGGTGGGTGCTACACTGATTGTTGCCATAGAAACGCATAGATAAACAGACCACATAAATGTGTCCAATGCAATACTTCTCAGCATGTGGCTGACAATATGAGAAGACAAAACATATCTTTTCATTAAGGATCCTAGTGGATTAGCTATGGATATTAACCTTTATGTTGCTCCCCCATTCTCTGCATGTGTGTGTGTATGTGTGTGTAACTTTTAGCAGAACCCTCATTCTGAATCTCAAAGGGCCCTGATAGAATTGATACAGCCCAACAGGTCAGCAGATTTTATTGACCTCACACAACTTCATGGCTCAGCAAATGAATTTGGTATAAAATATACAACTCTTGTCAACACAGTGTCTTCATAAGCAACATGTTACTTATTCCTTTTCTATTTTTTTAATTTAAAATATTGTATGAGGCCTTTTTCTGACCTTTTATGCTGCTTTCTGGAAATAAACCCCAAACACCTGCTTTTTCATCACATAAGCATTTAAGTTCCTTTTACAGACTTGGTCAAATCTGACACCTCCACTGACTTTAAAATAATGGGAGTCAAACCAACCCAGAAAGAATGGAGAATTTTCAAGAAGTAGAAAAGGGCCACTACCCTGTATTGGAACATTGTGGCTTAGACTGTTCTCTGCAATGCAGTCTAGACCTATATTTTAGAAATAGGATTGAGTGTGATGACCCAGGAGTTTTCAGAAGTAGAGGAGAGACTCAGCAGCAGGGAATGTGTACCTGAGCTCTTTTCAGCAGGAGCCTTAGGGTGGAATCACCAAGTAAAGCTGGTAGAGGCATGCATGATCTACTTGCAATACAGAGGGGTAACTGCAGCTCTTCAGTGTGCATGTGTATGTGGTGCATATGCGTGTGGTGCATGCATGTGTCAGGTGTGAGAATATACAGCAGAAACAAAGTTAAAGCCATGAGCAGGGAGAGCAAGATGTGAATGCTAGGGTCTCCCCCTATTGGCCTGTGTGTGAATGAGGGCTGCTGGCTGAAGACCACTAGGAGCAAGCAGGAAGGATGAGCCTTCAGAATTTTTCCTGTGCAAGCAAAGGAAGCAAGCCTGTGGTCCATTTGGAGACACTGTGCAAATTTAAAGGGGCACCACTTCTTTGGGACATTTCACTCCCCATAAGCTGAAAATGTATTATTGTAAATATATGAATCTACGTAAGCTATGAAGTGCCTGTCACTCTCTAGAGTTGTACAGGGCACAACCTGCAAGACCTCATGTGACAAGCCTGTAGTGGCAGCTGCTGCTGCTATTCCAGAGATCGGATTTCTGTGGGCAGGCACCTATGTGACAGAACCAAAGTGTCAGGAAGGACTGGCCACCAGCCCCAATGTTCACCAGCAGTGGGGCCAGAGACAGGATTACCAAAAGTGACCCAAGCATGCCTGGTGGCCAAAATCTTCATTGGTTTCAATGAGCATGAGGAGGACCAGAGATCCAGGTCCACCTGTGTGAGCATTTGGAGGTGACTGATCAGACTCAAGAATTAAAGAACATTTTTAGAAGAACATAGGGACTCTCTTGAATGCGTATCTTAGAAAAAGGGAGAATTTGAAAAGTAAAGTAATGAGCTAAACATTTGAATCAAGGATTTAGTAAAAAAAATTGTCAAATATTCCCAAGGTAAGGGGAGAGAAAATAAAGAAATTGACCCAGTTAGGAAAAGTGAGGTGTTTTTTTTTTTTTTAAATCAATAAAGAGTCCAACAGAAACAATTTCCCCCACCTTTCTCTCTTTTTCTCTCTCTTCTTCTTCTTCCCTCCTTTATTCCCTCCCTCCCTCCCTCCCTTTCCCTGTATCTCTTTGTGTCTCTCTCAAGCATAGATTCTCTATTTCAGAAACATACACACACTCACATTTTGGAAAGCTTCTGTCCTTTGCTTAAGTGAAAATGTATAATCTCTGACTTCTTCCCAAGTCATAAATATATAAAAATAGAAATAATTTATCAAGAAAATTTTGGAGACTCTTTAAACCCATATGTTCATGTTCTAGAAGACTAAGTCTTGCCATGGCTTTTGAACTGTTGTACATGGCAAGGAGGAGAACACAGTGCATGCTTAGGACAGACAGGGCAGCACACACTCAAAGCACACTTTCAGCCCTGAATGAAGGTTGTAGCGTTTGCCATCTGGGCAGCATGCTTTAAATTTGGTGCTTTTATCTCTGTAAATAGAACTATAAACATCAGGTTGATTGAGTTTTCCTCATGTTTTGTATTAGAATGGAAGAGAATAGATTACAGGAGACAAGGGCAATTATAAGTCAATGTATATGGATGACTGCAATTCAATACCCTATAACACATTGATTTCAATGTTTCCCCTCAAAAATAACTTCTTAAATATTGTTGAGGGTAAATGTAGAATAGCCCATCAATCTGGGCAAAAGTACAGTCCATTAACTGGAAGAAAATCACTCAAACTGAATTGGCCTCATGTAGAAATAGTTCGAGTCAAACAAGAAAGTGCATGCTAAAATAAGGATTATAGAGAAATTGCTGTCATTTAATCTCGGTCCAGATGGGTTGAAGTAAGAACATGGCTCCTTGATTAGCATAACTTTTTGATCCCTGAGCCACAAGAAAGGGTTACTTCAGCATCCAGTCAAGGCCTCTGAATTTAGAAAATCATTTTGTGTCCCAGAGCCAGTCCTTCAATCTCACAGAGATGTCTCCCTTCATGTATGAAAGAGTTATCCTATCGCTCAAGCTCATATGTTCACTTCGGGAAGGAACACATGTTTAAAAAGCTCCTCTAATCAGAGCCATGCAGAAGGAAAGTGGATTATACAAAATATAGCAGTTCATGCAGGCTCTGTGTGTGGTAAGAAAAATGCTCTTCTATAAGGCAGGCGATCTGGATTCCAGTGCTGGTCTGAGACCTTTTTAGCAACAAGACCTTGATTGCATTATAAAAACATTCCAGTCTTAATTTGCTCTTCTCTAAACCAAAACAGCTGTATCTAAGGAACTTGCTGTCACTACTATCCTGTACTTCATGACCACTGCACATCTATCTAAGGTGACCAGATTTTAACATTGGTAAAGTGGGACACCATTGACTGCTTGGCCACTGAAAACCATATATTCCCATCCCATTCTCCTGTCATTCCTTAGTTTGTCATGCATTCTTTCAAAAAATCTAGACTTTTTTAAAATGCCACGGGACATGGGACAAATTGTTAAAAATCGGACTGTCCTGCCAAAAGCGGGATGTCTGGTCATCTTAATCTATACATATATACATGATAGATGGTAGGTAGATAGAGCCTCATCAGGGATGTGGTAAATAAATAACTCAGCTCTCTCACCCACAGGACAGGCTAACTCTGAGTTGTATCTGGAGCTCTGGATGCCCACTTGCTTGACAACATACCCTTTCTTGTTTTCCCTCATTTCCCACCTCCTCTACATGGGCTTTCTGGGACCAAATAAAACTACTTGCCCTCTAATTCCTCTCCCAGTGTTGCCTTCCGCAAAATGCAGGAAGGAGGGCCTCTTTGATGAAAGCCTAGAAGTGAGTGAGAAAGCAAACTATGCAGATATCTGAATGTTTACAGGCAGAGAAGAATGTAGAAAAAGACCTCCAGGTGGGTGGTGAGCACGGCAGCATGCCAGGTGCCATGACAGAACCTATGGAAATAATAAGTGGACATTGCCTTTATAGAGAAGGAGGCAAACCAGACAGGAGCCTGAGGCGAGTATTATTATTTTCATAAAGTCTTATTATTTATAAGTTGGAAGAGCAGTAGAAGAGAAAGAAGTGCTGAGTTGGGTGCTGCTTGTTAACACATTCCCATGTGCTGGCACCTTTATGTGTTCAGGTTTTCATACCAAGGTCAGGACACCTGGGTAAGAGCCCTGCTCTGCTCTCCCTAGCCTCAGCAGGATCCAGACTCTGTCTCATATCCTCCTCTGCACATGGAGAGGGTCACTTTAATGCAAGCACAGTGTCTACCTCCCAGAAGACACCCAATCAATGTGAGTGATCATTTGTCCTGCCCTTCCTCTTCTTTTCTTCCTCTCTCATTACTATTCCCAGAACGCCTTTGCTTCCCAGAAGATATCACCTTCCATATTTTGGCAAATCCCATTCTTGGCCTGTTGTTAAGAATACCATTGACCTCCTCTGCCAGACCCTCTTCAACAAGTGTGCAAACACATCTTTGGGATTATAATTGACTTCTTGGGCATGTACCTTCAACTATTTGCTTCTCTATACAATCTACTTTCTGCTAACACTCTCTCTCTCTCTCTCTCTCTCTCTCTCTCTCTCTCTCTCTCTCTCTCTCTCTCTCTCTCTCCCTTACTGAATATTCTAAAACACCTATGAACCCAGAAAAATGATTCAAGAAATTTAAGTGATCTTTTCATCTGTAAAATGTAGATAATAATAGTATGTATCTCAGAGAGCTGTTGTATTAAATGAACTCACATAGGTAATGTATTTCAAATATGTGTGTATTATTCACTCCTTTTAAGCTTGAAGTAGATTTTATCCCATAAGTGACTACTAATATTGACCTCTAACATCAAAATTATTGCGTTTCTATTTACTTAAAAGTTGTTACCATAATTATAGGGAAAATATAGCAACAAAATATCCAAGTAGACTATTAAATTCATAAGCTCTAGACTGACAGAACAATTATCTTGTCCCTAAATGGATATTTTATACCATTTATGATGTTTCTTTTCAATTGTTTTTATATTTCATCAATCATATTTGTATTTCATGTGTCATTGAATCATATGCCTTTGTCAGTTAAAATAGACAACTAAATAACAACCACAATGTTATTGTTATTAGTTGAGAAATCCAATTTAATAAATTTTTAGAAAGATTTCTCACTTTTAATATTTTAAACATTTTAACATTTATGACTCGTAATTAGCAATATTTTAAAGTTTACTGTTGGTTCAAATTTTTCAAAATGAACATAAGTTTTGATCTATATGCCAAAGCTTATAATTGGAAAAATAAGTTAGAAGTTTTTACACTCTTTGGAGAACCTCTTGATATTTCTTTTTAATCCACAGCAGGAGAAGTGTTGCGGTCCAACTAATTAGAAAACATATGATCAGGAACCAAAGAAAAAATTTGTGAAGCAAATCTGGGTTATCTATGGGAGTTTCTAAACCAAGACAACTTCTCACCACCACCTAGACATTTCATCCAATTCCTCCTGGAGCTAAACTGAGCTTAATTAAGTATATTCTCAATTTACTACTCAAACTAACTCCATTCAGGAAGGCTCTAAAATATAATAAATAGAATAAAGAAAGCAACCTGCTTATTAGAAAGCTTTAGAGAGATTACTTTGAGATTATTTGTCTTGTTAGATAATTAATTTCATTGTTTCCTCTTGGCATTCAAATGATAAATCTGAGTAAAAAAATGAAATATCTATGAAGGATGCAGATACCCAAAAATAGGTTATTTAAAAAAAAGAGATAACAGCAAATATAGTGAAAACTTTTTGTCCTAGTTTTGTGTGTGTGTGTGTATGTATGTGTGCCTGAAAAATTATAAATGGAGTACCTACCCATTTTTAATATAAGTGATAGGAAAATATCAAGAAAAAAAGAGAAGTTCTCTGGTAATAGCAAAGACTAAGAGACTGTGTTGTGTTCTTTTTCTGTCCTACTTTTAGTACCAGAACACCCCTATTGGAATAGGGTGCACTGAAACTAGGCTTGGAATAATCTTTCCTAGGAACTATTGAAGCTAGGTGAGAGTATCTAACTAAAAGTGATATATACTATATTATAAGTTTATGAGGAAGCTACTTAGCCTATACTCTCTTCCTTCTTACTATGGGCTAGAACACAGATTGACAAAAATGGACAAGGAGCACACCTTAGGGTGTGGTAGAGAAAAACAAAGGTCCCTGAAGGAGAAACTGGGGCCTTAGTGGACACAGGGGCAGGTCTCAGCCCTTCCTCCACACCCCTACCCAGCTCCTCCCACCATAGTCCCAAGTCTCCAGTCTGCCAGCAGCCCTGCTCCCATTGCTGCTGCTCCCATGTGCTTACAGTGCCAGCTCCACTTGCATCTGTTGAAGGCACGAAGCAATTGGGGCCAGCATCAGCAGTGGTTGCGAGTGGCAGCTAATGCCCCAATCGCCCCTCAGGAGCAGGAGGAGGTGGAGAAGCCCTCAGAGGTGATCATGGCCAGCAGCCACCACTCACATCCACTGATGGCACTGAGAGATCGGGACCAGCACTAGGCACCAGTAGCAGGTGCAAGCAGTGGCTCCGGCATTAGCTGAGGGTGTGAGCCGGGCAGGTGCTGGCAGCAGGCACAAGTGCTGGGTGGGACCAGGACATGTGGGAGCAAAGAATTTTCAGTAACCACCAAAGTCTGGCCCTGATGAATGACTGGTGCCCCACCTTGGTCTGGCACCCCAGTTCACTTGCTCCACCATCCCGCTGTGGCCAATGCCCGTCATGTTCTGTATATGGCCCCTGGTGGTCATCACATGTCATAGTGACCAGTTTGTTCAGTTGGTCCAGTTGTTCTGCCGTTTGGTTTATTTTCGTATTAGGTTTTTATTATATAGGATTCTCATAAGAAAAACAACCTTTAATCCTTTTTGTGTGTGTCTATATGAGATGATGGATATTAACTAAATTTATTCTGATAATTATTTCATAATATCTGTAAGTCAAACCATTATGTTTTATATCTTAAACTTATACAGTACTCTATGTCAATTATATATCTCAATAAAGCTGGGAGGGGGTAAAAATACTTAGGTATTCCATTGTTGGTTTCATATGTTTACAGTTATTATATCTTTTTGATGAATAGCCCTTTTTATCTATGTAGTGAGTGATCTTATTTGTCTTTTGTGACATACTTTCATGACTGTCTACTTAACTGATATAAGTATAGCCATTCTGCTCTCTTTAGTTTACCATTTGAATGGAACATGTTTTTTCCATTTCTTCATTTTTAACCTGTGTGTCCTTAAAGATAAAGTAAGTCTCTTGTAGGAAGCAAGAGACTTAATTGGATCTTGTTCTTTTATCTATTCAACCACTTTGTGACTTTGATTGGAGAACTTTGACCAATGTTGTGGAGGGACATTTGGAGAATAAGACCACTGGTTCCAATTAGTTCTTAAGCAGCAAACAATGATTTATTGAGCTTGGCCAGCTAGCTGCAACGCCAGCCCCCACCAAAGTGAGGACTGACACTACAGCCGTGACCAGATGAAGAAGAAAGCTTTTAACACAAAAACCTCAAAAAAGTGACACACAAAGTTCCTTGCTCTATTTCTCACAGACTCATAAGTTTTGGCTAGAGCATGACTATTTTACTATTTCTTTATCTCTAGCAGTAGCAGTAAATCCTACTGAGCTGCAAACGAGCTGGGTCAAGTTGACCTTTACATTCCCCATGGTCTTTACTGGAATCAAATCCTTAATTCAGCATCCTCCTCTAAGATATGAAATCAAGGAAGCATTTTCCCTAAATAGTTTCTAGGTATCAGGATTGTGATGTATTTGGTGCCTCTTCCCAACAACCTTAACTGTGGTTGGGGTGCTCTGGATCACCTGGAATGGGCCATCCCAGTAGGGCTCAAGGATACCGGGGTCGTGGCACTTCACCCAGACCAGGTCCCCTGGAACGTAGATGGGATGAGCCACAGGTGACTGCTTTTGGTCCTCTTTGTGTGCTGCCTGCACCAGTTGGAGAATTGACATGGAACAGTTCTGGAGTGCCTGTAGGGACTCAAGCAAATTATGGGTAGACAACTGGGCAAGCTCCTCTTCCCATAAGCAGGGAAGGAGGGGTGGTGGTCTGCCAAACATGATTTAGTTCTTTGTGGGATATGGCCAGTAGTATCTCAAGGGGCCCTCCCGGTCTTAGGGCAGCCTCCCGGCTGCTTCGTCTGCAGCCTAGTTCCCCCTTGCTTCTGGGGAGTCCCCTTGTCTTACATACATAGAAGTGGAAAGACTTAGCTACATCTGGTAGTGCCCAGTTGGCCCATCGTCCTTGCCCTGCTCATGTCTGTCTAACTGCTTACTATATTACCTCAAGGATCCTGGCTCTGAATTCTTTCAGGTAAAATGGTCGTTGAATTTCTCCTGTAGCTGCTTCATGTTGAGGAGGGACAAAAGCTTCTCTCAGAGCCAAGAGATCCTTGCTATCTGTCAGAGGGACTATGAGGCCTGGGCACAGAAGGAAATGGGCTTGTGACCTGGAGGAGACAAACTGTAATAAATGGTCCAGTGGAAGGGAAAGAAAACATTTCAGTTTTAATAACTTCTATTGAAATAGAGTTTTTCTCCTTAAAATTACCCCCTCTGAGAGCCAAATCAAGACCAATTTATCTATTGCATTTAATTTGGCCTGATTGTTTGCATAAACACAAGAATGGTAATTGACTACCTTTGCTGGAATCTCGTGATTGAATCTTAATGTGCCCCATAGGGCCAGGAAGCTCAGCCATCTAGCTGCCATCAGGCCTGCTTGCAGTATCTGCTGAATTAGGTGAATTCCTCACCTGCAGTGGCTCTCCCCAGGGCCCATTGTCCTTGCTTTAAGGCCCTTCTCAGCAACCCTCCTACTCGTCATGGCCCAGAGTGTGTGGGGGTCCCACAAAGATGCAGAGGCACCATTATCGCTCCCCTTCTACTCTGACCAAGCACCAGTGATGGTAGGGTATGAGACTGACACTCCAGCACCAGCTATTTTCAGGGCTACTAAGCAAGATACCAGGCTTTCTCTGTGGCACTCTTATTGGCTTTAAGTCTTCAGAGTTCAGATAGGGCTCTTTAAAACATGATACTCCAGTCAAAGTTTCCAGTCAATAAAACTACTATTGGAAACCAGTCTTACTGAATTTATGCAAAGAAATGTACTGCCATGATTTATTTAGCATTGCCAAATTTCAGAGGAATTGTGTAAGGAGAAAAATATATTGATCTGCTTTAAGATCTTCTGATTTTCCTTGTCAGCTTTTGACTCTCTGGAGTTATAACAAAACAGTAACTGTTGGATTTCTTTTATCAGTCCCCCGAAGTACTTTGGCATAACTATTTACCCTCTGTTTAGGGACGCAGAATGTAGATTATTTACTCTTTCTGTAACATTTCCTTTTAATTTCCTTGCAACATTTCTCTTCTCCTTCTTATCACATACACAACCTTTATGAATTTCACATTTTCAAATTAGCCTTTAAACCTTCTTCTATGTCCTTTAAAAAATGCATAACTATGCCTCAGACCTTCTACTCAGTAATTCCTTATTCTTAGAATCCTCAATCCTTTAATGATTACTATGAAGTAAACAGCCAGCATTTCTTAGATTAACCTTTATGAAATTTCAAGTGTATTGTATGGGTCTAATTTAGTATTGGCAAGGTTACTGAAAACAAAACAGGGCAGAGAAATTTCTATGGTTAGTAGAAGTTTGCAGCCTTGAGTCTGAGGAGGGTCAGATAAGTAAAAATCAACAAAAACCTATCTCTCCCTTCTCTCCCTGCCGATGCCCCCTTTTTCTGCATTAACCAATTAACCATTTACTCTGTTCTTAGCTGCTCTCCTTCCTAGATTTTTACTTCTTTACTCTAAGCACCAGAGGCTCAAATCCTTCTCCTCCTTTATTATTCCTGATCTCTGACCATCCCCTCAACCTAGGGCTCCTCCATCTCAGAGAGCCTACTATTCTATCTAGGGAAACCTATCATCACTGCCCCATCTTACACCCACTCCGGAGCAGTTTTCAGCTCTCTTCCTCCCCTAGCCAGAGCGGATGCTGTCCCCAACAGAGACCTACTATAAATCAAAAGCATTAACATCATATCTGTAATCTCTAGCTCTCTTCTTGAAGTCATGAAAATTCTTAAGAAAACATTGCAGTGGGGAGCACATAGAAGCAGATGACCCCTGTCCTATTTTGACAGCAAACACCAAGACAACAAAGATTAAGACAACAAAGACCAGACAGACAAGTCCTGTGCAACCGAAAGTCACATTTGCCAGATGGCCATGACCACCATTGTGATCACAGGCTGGAGTTCGGAGATAGTGCTGCATCTAGCCCTCCACTTGACTCCCCACTGTGAGATCTCACCCCAGGCACCT